>CAKOAT010901820.1:11009-22252 GCA_932364175.1 Eruca vesicaria subsp. sativa
AAGTACTTTATTTAAACTTCATATACCATTTATTAAGTATACTAACCCCTATAAAAACTCTATTTTCTAGAGAAATGAAAACATCTAAGGTCTTAAACCTCTTTAATATTCATACTATGTAAGTGCATGATGTAGCTATGCAATAAAACAAAATTTTCATATTTTCTTATTTTTCTTGAAATATGTGGGCTAACCCCTACGAAAATACCGAATTTTTTGATAAATGCTATTTGTAATATTTAATCTCTTTAGTGTTATTTACAATTAACTAATCACACCAAAATGTATTTATATGTATGGTAAACTTATTTTTATATTGGATGGGCATCATTTCTAATTTTTTATTAAGTAATTTATTTAAACTTCATATACCATCTTTTAAGTAGACTAACCCCTATAAAAACTCTATTTTCTAGAGAAATGAAAACATCTAAGGTCTTAAACATCTTTAATATTCATACTATGTCAGTACATGATGTAGCTATGCAATAAAACAAAATTTTCATTTTTTCTTCTTTTTCTTGAAATATGTGGGCTAACCCCTACGAAAATACTGAATTTTCTGATATATGCTATCTATAATATTTAATCTCTTTAGTGTTATTTACAAATAACTAATCACACAAAAAACCTTTATTATATGTATGGTAAACTTATTTTCATGGTAGATGGGCATCATTTCTAATTTTTTATTAAGTAAATTACTTAAACTTCATATAACACCTAATAAGTGGAATAACCCCTATAAAATCTCTATTTTCTAAAAAAATGGAAGCATCTAAGGTCTTAAACCGTTTTAATATTCATACTATGTCAGTGCATGATGTCGCTATGCACTAAAACAAAAATTTCATTTTTTCCTATTTTTCTTGAAATATGTGGGCTAACCACTACGAAAATACTGAATTTTCTGATAAATGCTATCTATAATATTTAATCTCTTTAGTGATATTTAAAATTAATTAATCACACCAAAACGTATTTATATGTATAGTAAACTTATTTCCATGGTGATGGGCATCATTTCTAATTTTTATTAAGTACTTTATTTAAACTTCATATACCATTTATTAAGTATACTAACCCCTATAAAAACTCTATTTTCTAGAGAAATGAAAACATCTAAGGTCTTAAACCTCTTTAATATTCATACTATGTCAGTGCATGATGTAGCTATTCAATAAAACAAAAATTTCATATTTTCTTATTTTTCTTGANTAAAAACTCTATTTTCTAGAGAAATGAAAACATCTAAGGTCTTAAACCTCTTTAATATTCATACTATGTCAGTGCATGATGTAGCTATTCAATAAAACAAAAATTTCATATTTTCTTATTTTTCTTGAAATATGTGGGCTAACCCCTACGAAAATACTGAATTTTCTGATAAATTCTATTTATAATATTTAATCACTTTAGTGTTATTTACAATTAACTAATCACACCAAAATGTATTTATTTGATGGTAAACGTATTTTCAGGTAGATGGGCATCTTTTCTAATTTTTTATTAAGTAAATTACTTAAACTTCATATAACACCTAATAAGTGGAATAACCCCTATAAAATCTCTATTTTCTAAAGAAATGGAAACATCTAAAGTCTTAAACCGCTTTAATATTCATACTATGTCAGTGCATGATGTCGCTATGCACTAAAAAAAAAATTTCATTTTTTCTTATTTTTCTTGAAATATGTGGGCTAACCAGTACGAAAATACTGAATTTTTTGATAAATGCTATCTATAATATTTAATCGCTTTAGTGATATTTAAAATTAATTAATCACACCAAAACGTATTTATATATATAGTAAACTTATTTTCATGGTAGATGGACATAATTTCTAATTTTTATTAAGCACTTTATTTAAACTTCATATACCATTTATTAAGTATACTAACCCCTATAAAAACTCTATTTTCTAGAGAAATGAAAACATCTAAGTTTTTAAACCTCTTTAATATTCATACTATGTCAGTGCATGATGTAGCTATTCAATAAAACAAAAATTTCATATTTTCTTATTTTTCTTAAAATATGTGGGCTAACCCCTACGAAAATACTGAATTTTCTGATAAATTCTATTTATAATATTTAAATCCTTTAGTGTTATTTACAATTAACTAATCACACCAAAACGTATTTATTTGATGGTAAACCTATTTTCAGGTAGATGGGCATCATTTCTATTTTTTCATTAAGTAATTTATTTAAACTTCATATACCATCTATTAAGTAAACTAACCCCTATAAAAACTCTATTTTCTAGAGAAATGAAAACATCTAAGGTCTTAAACCTCTTTAATATTCATACTATGTCAGTGCATGATGTAGCTATGCAATAAAAAAATTTTTCATTTTTTCTTATTTTTCTTGAAATATGTGGGCTAACCCCTACGAAAATACTGAATTTTCTGATAAATGCTATCTATAATATTTAATCTCTTTAGTGTTATTTACAAATAACTAATCACACTATAAACTTACTTATATGTATGGTAAACCTATTTTCATGGTAGATGGGCATCATTTCTAATTTTTTAATAAGTACTTTATTTAAACTTCATATACCATTTATTAAGTATACTAACCCCTATAAAAACTCTATTTTCTAGAGAAATGAAAACATCTTATTTTTCTTGAAATATGTGGGTTAACCTCTACGAAAATACTGAATTTTCTGATAAATGCTATTTGTAATATTTAATCTCTTTGGTGTTATTTACAATTTACTAATCACACCAAAACATATTTATATGTATGGTAAACTTATTTTCATGGTAGATGGGCATCATATCTAATTTTTTATTAAGTAATTTATTTAAACTTCATATACCATCTATTAAGTAGACTAACCCGTATAAAAACTCTATTTTCTAGAAAAATGAAAACATCTAAGGTCTTAAACCTCTTTAATATTCATACTATGTCAGTGCATGATGTAGCTATGCAATAAAACAAAATTTTCATTTTTTTCTTATTTTTCTTGAAATATGTGGGCTATAACCACTACGAAAATACTGAATTTTCTGATAAATGCTATCTATAATATTTAATCTCTTTAGGGTTATTTACAAATAACTAAATCACACTATAAACTTACTTATATGTATGGTAAACCTATTTTCATGGTAGATGGGCATCATTTCTATTTTTTTATTAAGTACTTTATTTAAACTTCATATACCATTTATTAAGTATACTAACCCATAGAAAAACTCTATTTTTTAGAGAAATGAAAATATCTAAGGTCTTAAACATCTTTAATATTCATAATATGTCAGTGTATGATGTAGCTATGCAATAAAACAAAATTTTCATTTTTTCTTATTTTTCTAGAAATATGTGGGCTAACCCCTACGAAAATACTGAATTTTCTGATATATGCTATCTATAATATTTAATCTCTTTAGTGTTATTTACAAATAACTAACCACACAAAAAACCTTTCTTATATGTGTGTTAACTGATTTTCATGGTTGATGGGCATCATTTCTAATTTTTTAATAAGTAATTTACTTAAACTTCATATAACACCTAATAAGTGGAATAACCCCTATAAAATCTCTATTTTCTAAAGAAATGGAAACATCTAAGGTCTTAAACCGCTTTAATATTCATACTATGTCAGTGCATGATGTAGCTATGCACTAAAACAAAATTTTCATTTTTTCTTATTTTTCTTGAAATATGTGGACTAACCCCTACGAAAATACCTAATTTTCTAATAAATGCTATTTGTTATATTTAATCTCTTTAGAGTTATTTACAATTAACTAATCACACCATAACGTATTTATATGTATGGTAAACTTATTTTCATGGTAGATGGGCATCATTTCTAATTTTTTATTAAGTAATTTATTTAAATTTCATATACCATCTATTAAGTAGACTAACCCCTATAAAAACTCTATTTTCTAGAGAAATGAAAACATCTAAGGTCGTAAACCTCTTTAATATTCATAATATGTCTGTGCATGATGTAGCTATGCAATAAAACAAAATTTTCATTTTTTCTTATTTTTCTTGAAATATGTGGGCTAACCCCTACGAAAATACCGAATTTTTTGATAAATGCTATTTGTAATATTTAATCTCTTTAGTGTTATTTACAATTAACTAATCACACCAAAACTTATTTATATGTATGGTAAACTTATTTTCATGGTAGATTGGCATCATTTCTAATTTTTTATTAAGTAATTTATTTAAACTTCATATACCATCTATTAAGTTAACTAACCCCTATAAAACTCTATTTTCTAGAGAAATGAAAACATCTAAGGTCTTAAACCTCTTTAATATTCATACTATGTCAGTGCATGATGTAGCTATGCAATAAAACAAAATTTTCATTTTTTCTTGTTTTTCTTGAAAAATGTGGGCTAACCCCTACGAAAATACTGAATTTTCTGATATATGCTATCTATAATATTTAATCTCTTTAGTATTATTTACAAATAAATAATCACACAAAAAACCTTTCTTATATGTGTGGTAAACTGATTTTCATGGTTGATGGGCATCATTTCTAATTTTTTATTAAGTAATTTACTTAAACTTCATATAACACCTAATAAGTGGAATAACCCCTCTAAAATCTCTATTTTCTAAATAAATGGAAACATCTAAGGTCTTAAACTGCTTTAATATTCATACTATATCAGTGCATGATGTAGCTATGCACTAAAACAAAATTTTCATTTTTTCTTATTTTCTTGAAATATGTGGGCTAACCCCTACAAAAATACTGAATTTTCTGTTAAATGCTATCTATAATATTTAATCTCTTTAGTGTTATTTACAAATAACTAATCACACTATAAACTTTCTTATATGTATGGTAAACCTATTTTCATGGTAGATGGGCATCATTTCTATTTTTTTATTAAGTACTTTATTTAAACTTCATATACCATTTATTAAGTATACTAACCCCTATAAAAACTCTATTTTCTAGAGAAATGAAAACATCTAAGGTCTTAAACCTCTTTAATATTCATACTATATCAGTTCATGATGTAGCTATGCAATAAAACAAAATTTTCATATTTTCTTATTTTTCTTGAAAGATGTGGGCTAACCCCTACGAAAATACCGAATTTTCTGATAAATGCTATTTGTAATATTTAATCTATTTAGTTTTATTTACAATTAACTAATCACACCAAAACGTATTTATATGTATGGTAAACTTATTTTCATGGTAGATAGGCATCATTTCTAATTTCTTATTAAGTAATTTATTTAAATTTCATATACCATCTATTAAGTAGACTAACCCCTATAAAAATTCTATTTTCTAGAGAAATGAAAACATCTAAGGTCGTAAACCTCTTTAATATTCATAATATGTCTGTGAATGATGTAGCTATGCAATAAAACAAAAATTTCATTTTTTCTTATTTTTCTTGAAATATTTGGGCTAACCACTACGAAAATACTGAATTTTCTGATAAATACTATCTATAATATTTAATCTCTTTAGGGTTATTTACAAATAACTAATCACACTATAAACTTACTTATATGTATGGTAAACCTATTTTCATGGTAGATGGGCATCATTTCTATTTTTTTATTAAGTACTTTATTTAAACTTCATATACCATATATACCATTTATTAAGTATACTAACCCATATAAAAACTCTATTTTCTAGAGAAAGGAATTATCTAAGGTCAAAAACATCTTTAATATTCATAATATGTCAGTGCATGATGTAGCTACGCAACAAAACAAAAATTCCATTTTTTCTTATTTTTCTAGAAATATGTGGGCTAACCCTTACGAAAATACTTAATTTTCTGATATATGTTATCTATAATATTTAATCTTTTTATTGTTATTTACAAATAACTAATCACACAAAAAAACCTTTCTTATATGTGTGGTAAACTGATTTTCATGGTTGATGGGCATCATTTCTAATTTTTTATTAATTAATTTACTTAAACTTCATATAACACCTAATAAGTGGAATAACCCCTATAAAATCTCTATTTTCTAAAGAAATGGAAACATCTAAGGTCTTAAACCGCTTTAATATTCATACTATGTCAGTGCATGATGTAGCTATGCACTAAAGCAAAATTTTCTTTTTTTCTTATTTTTCTTGAAATATGTGGGCTAACCCCTACGAAAATACTGAATTTTCTGTTAAATGCTATCTGTAATATTTAATCTCTTTAGTGTTATTTACAAATAACTAATCACACTATAAACTTACTTATATCTATGGTAAACCTATTTTAATGGTAGATGGGCATCATTTCTAATTTTTTATTAAGTACTTTATTTAAACTTCATATACCATTTATTAAGTATACTAACCCCTATAAAAACCATATTTTCTAGAGAAATGAAAACATCTAAGGTCTTAAACCTCTTTAATATTCATACTATGTCAGTTCATGATGTAGCTGTGTAATAAAACAAAATTTTCATATTTTCTTATTTTTCTTGAAATATGTGGGCTAACCCCTACGAAAATACCGAATTTTCTGATAAATGCTATTTGTAATATTTAATCTCTTTAGTGTTATTTACAATTAACTAATCACACCAAAACGTATTTATATGTATGTTAAACATATTTTCATGATAGATGGGCATCATTTCTAATTTTGTATTAAGTAATTTACTTAAACTTCATATAACACTAATAAGTGGAATAACCCCTATAAAATCTCTTTTTCTAAAGAAATGGAAACATCTAAGGTTTTAAACCGCTTTAATATTCATACTATGTCAGTGCATGATGTAGCTATGCACTAAAACAAAAATTTCATTTTTTCTTATTTTTCTTGAAATATGTGGGCTAACCCCTACGAAAATACTGAATTTTCTGATAAATGCTATCTATAATATTTAATCTCTTTAGTGTTATTTACAATTAACTAATCACACCAAAACGTATTTATATGTATAGTAAACTTATTTTCATGGTAGATGGGCATCATTTCTAATTTTTATTAAGTACTTTATTTAAACTTCATATACCATTTATTAAGTATACTAACCCCTATAAAAACTCTATTTCCTAGAGAAATGAAAACATCTAAGGTCTTAAATCTCTTTAATATTCATACTATTTCAGTGCATGATGTAGCTACGCAATAAAACAAAAATTTCATATTTTCTTATTTTTCTTGAAATATGTGAGTTAACCCCTACGAAAATACTGAATTTTCTGATAAATGCTATTTGTAATATTTAATCTCTTTAGTGTTATTTACAATTTACTAATCACACCAAAACATATTTATATGTATGGTAAACTTATTTTCATGATAGATGGCCATCATTTCTAATTTTGTATTAAGTAATTTACTTAAACTTCATATAACACCTAATAAGTGGAATAACCCCTATAAAATCTCTTTTTCTAAAGAAATGGAAACATCTAAGGTCTTAAACCGCTTTAATATTCATACTATGTCAGTGCATGATGTAGCTATGCACTAAAACAAAAATTTCATTTTTTCTTATTTTTCTTGAAATATGTGGGCTAACCCCTACGAAAATACTGAATTTTCTGATAAATGCTATTTGTAATATTTAATCTCTTTAGTGTTATTTACAATTAACTAATCACACCAAAACGTATATATATTTGTGGTAAACTTATTTTCATGGTAGATGGGCATCATTTCTAATTTTTTATTAAGTACTTTAATTAAACTTCATATTCCATTTATTAAGTATACTAACCCCTATAAATACTCTATTTCCTAGAAAAATAAAACATCTAAGGTCCTAAACCTCTTTAATATTCATACTATGTCAGTGCATGATGTAGCTACGCAATAAAACAAAAATTTCATATTTTCTTATTTTTCTTGAAATATGTGAGTTAACCCCTACGAAAATATTGAATTTTCTGATAAATGCTATTTGTAATATTTAATCTCTTTAGTGTTATTTACAATTTACTAATCAGACCAAAACATATTTATATGTATGGTAAACTTATTTTCATGGTAGATGGGCATCATATCTAATTTTTTATTAAGTAATTTATTTAAACTTCATATACCATCTATTAAGTAGACTAACCCCTATAAAAACTCTATTTTCTAGAAAAATGAAAACATCTAAGGTCTTAAACCTCTTTAATATTCATACTATGTCAGTGCATGATGTAGCTATGCAATAAAACAAAAATTTCATATTTTCTTATTTTTCTTGAAATATGTGGGCTAACCCCTACGAAAATACTGAATTTTCTGATGAATGCTATTTGTAATATTTAATCTCTTTAGTGTTATTTACAAATAACTAATCACACTATAAACTTACTTATATGTATGGTAAACCTATTTTCATGGTAGATTGGCATCATTTCTGTTTTTTTATTAAGTACTTTATTTAAACTTCATATACCATTTATTAAGTATACTAACCCATAGAAAAACTCTATTTTCTAGAGAAATGAAAATATCTATGGTCTTAAACATCTTTAATATTCATAATATGTCAGTGTATGATGTATCTATGCAATAAAACAAAATTTTTATTTTTTCTTATTTTTCTAGAAATATGTGGGCTAACCCCTACGAAAATATTGAATTTTCTGATATATGCTATCTATAATATTTAATCTCTTTAGTGTTATTTACAAATAACTAATCACACAAAAAAACCTTTCTTATATTTATGGTAAAGTTATTTTCATGGTAGATGAGCATCATTTCTAATTTTTCAATAAGTAATTTATTCAAACTTCATATACCACTAATAAGTGGAGTAACCCATATAAAATCTCAATTATTTTGAGAAATGGAAACATCTAAGGTCTTAAACCTCTTTAATATTCATACTATTTCAATGCATGATGCAACTACGTAATAAAACAAAAATATCATATTTTCTTATTTATCTTGAAATATGTGGGCTAACCCCTAAGAAAATACTTAATTTTCTGATAAATGCTATCTATAATATTTAATCTCATTAGTGTTATTTAAAAATAAATAATCACACTCTAAATTTATATATATATGTATGGTAAACTTATTTTCATTGTAGAAGAGCATCATTTCTAATTTTTCAATAAGTAATTTATTCAAACTTCATATACCATTAATAAGTAGAATAACCCATATAAAATCTCAATTATTTTGAGAAATGGAAACGTATAAGGTCTTAAACCTCTTTAATATTCATACTATGTCAATGCATGATGCATATATGTAATAAAACAAAAATATCATATTTTCTTATTTATCTTGAAATATGTGGGCTAACCCCTACGAAAATATTGAATTTTTTGATAAATGCTATCTATAATATTTAATCTCTTTAGTGTTATTTAAAAACAAATAATCACAATCTAACTTTA
Source organism: Eruca vesicaria subsp. sativa (assembly GCA_932364175.1). NCBI lineage: Eukaryota > Viridiplantae > Streptophyta > Magnoliopsida > Brassicales > Brassicaceae > Eruca > Eruca vesicaria. The sequence goes on from CAKOAT010901820.1 coordinate 20,357, forward strand.
TATAAATGTATGGTAAACTTATTTTCATGGTAGATGAGCATCATTTCTAATTTTTCAAGAAATAATTTATTCAAACTTCATATACAACTAATAAGTGGAGTAACCCATATAAAATCTCAATTATTTTGAGAAATGGAAACGTATAAGGTCTTAAACCTCTTTAATATTCATACTATGTCAATGCATGATGCAGATATGTAATGAAACAAAAATATCATATTTTCTTATTTATCTTGAAATATGTGGGTTAACCCCTACGAAAATACTGAATTTTCTGATAAATGATATCTATAATATTTAATATCTTTAGTGTTATTTAAAAATAAATAATCACACTCTAACTTTATATATATTTATGATAAACTTATTTTCATGGTAGATGAGCATCATTTCTAATTTTCAAGAAATAATTTATTCAAACTTCATATACAACTAATAAGTAGACTAACCCATATAAAATCTCAATTATTTTGAGAAATGGAAACATGTAAGGTCTTAAACCTCTTTAATATCCATACTATGTCAATGCATGATGCAGATATGTAATGAAACAAAAATATCATATTTTCTTATTTATCTTGAAATATGTGGGCTAACCCCTACGAAAATACTGAATTTTCTGATAAATGCTATCTATAATATTTAAGATCTTTAGCGTTATTAAAAAATAAATAATCACACTCTAAATTTATATATATGTATGGTAAACTTATTTTCAGGGTAGATGAGTATCATTCCTAATTTTTCAATAAGTAATTTATTCAAACTTCATATACCACTAATAATTGGAGTAACCCATATAAAATCTCAATTATTTTGAGAAATGGAAACGTATAAGGTCTTAAACCTCTTTAATATCCATACTATGTCAATGCATGATGCATATATGTAATAAAACAAAAATCTCATATTTTCTTATTTATCTTGAAATATGTGGGCTAACCCCTACGAAAATACTGAATTTTTTGATAAATGCTATCTATAATATTTAATCTCTTTAGTGTTATTTAAAAATAAATAATCACAATCTAACTTTATATATATGTATGGTAAACTTATTTTCATGGTAGATGAGCATCATTTCTAATTTTTCAAGAAATAATTTATTCAAACTTCATATACAACTAATAAGTGGAGTAAGCCATATAAAATCTCAATTATTTTGAGAAATGGAAACATTTAAGGTTTTAAACCTCTTTAATATCCATACTATTTCAATGCATGATGCATATATGTAATAAAACAAAAATATCATATTTTCTTATTTATCTTGAAATATGTGGGCTAACCCCTACGAAAATACTGAATTTTCTGATAAATGCTATCAATAATATTTAATATCTTTAGTGTTATTTAAAAATAAATAATCACACTCTAATTTTATATATATGTATGGTAAACTTATTTTCATGGTAGATGAGCATCATTCCTATTTTTCAATAAGTAATTTATACAAACTTCATATACAACTAATAAGTGGAGTAACCCATATAAAATCTCAATTATTTTGAGAAATGGAGACATGTAAGGTCTTAAACCTCTTTAATATCCATACTATGTCAATGCATGATGCAGATATGTAATGAAACAAAAATATCATATTTTCTTATTTATCTTGAAATATGTTCATATAGAACTAATAAGTGGAGTAACCCATATAAAATCTCAATTATTTTGAGAAATGGAAACATCTAAGTTCTTAAACCTCTTTAATATCCATACTATGTCAATGCATGATGCAGATATGTAATGAAACAAAAATATCATATTTTCTTATTTATCTTGAAATATGTGGGCTAACCCCTACGGAAATATTGAATTTTCTGATAAATGATATCTATAATATTTAATCTATTTAGTGTTATTTAAAAATAAATAATCACACTCTAAATTTAT
>CAKOAT010901820.1:24589-70636 GCA_932364175.1 Eruca vesicaria subsp. sativa
AATGCATGATGCATATATGTAATAAAACAAAAATATCATCTTTTCTTATTTATCTTGAAATATGTGGGCTAACCCCTACGAAAATACTGAATTTTTTGATAAATGCTATCTATAATATTTAATCTCTTTAGTGTTATTTAAAAATAAATAATCACAATCTAACTTTATATATATGTATTGTAAACTTATTTTCATGGTATATGAGCATCATTTCTAATTTTTCAAGAAATAATTTATTCAAACTTCATATACAACTAATAAGTGGAGTAAGCCATATAAAATCTCAATTATTTTGAGAAATGGAAACATCTAAGGTCTTAAACCTCTTTAATATCCATACTATTTCAATGCATGATGCATATATGTAATAAAACAAAAATATCATATTTTCTTATTTATCTTGAAATATGTGGGCTAACCCCTACGAAAATACTGAATTTTCTGATAAATGCTATCTATAATATTTAATATCTTTAGCGTTATTAAAAAATAAATAATCACACTCTAAATTTATATATATGTATGGTAAACTTATTTTCATGGTAGATGAGCATCATTCCTAATTTTTCAATAAGTACTTTATTCAAACTTCATATACAACTAATAAGTGGAGTAACCCATATAAAATCTCAATTATTTTGAGAAATGGAAACATGTAAGGTCTTAAACCTCTTTAATATCCATACTATGTCAATGCATGATGCAGATATGTAATGAAACAAAAATATCATATTTTCTTATTTATCTTGAAATATGTGGGCTAACCCCTACGGAAATATTGAATTTTCTGATAAATGATATCTATAATATTTAATCTATTTAGTGTTATTTAAAAATAAATAATCACACTNAATGCATGATGCATATATGTAATAAAACAAAAATATCATCTTTTCTTATTTATCTTGAAATATGTGGGCTAACCCCTACGAAAATACTGAATTTTTTGATAAATGCTATCTATAATATTTAATCTCTTTAGTGTTATTTAAAAATAAATAATCACAATCTAACTTTATATATATGTATTGTAAACTTATTTTCATGGTAGATGAGCATCATTTCTAATTTTTCAAGAAATAATTTATTCAAACTTCATATACAACTAATAAGTGGAGTAACCCATATAAAATCTCAATTATTTTGAGAAATGGAAACATGTAAGGTCTTAAACCTCTTTAATATCCATACTATGTCAATGCATGATGCATATATGTAATAAAACAAAAATATCATATTTTCTTATTTATCTTGAAATATGTGGGCTAACCCCTACGGAAATATTGAATTTTCTGATAAATGATATCTATAATATTTAATCTATTTAGTGTTATTTAAAAATAAATAATCACACTCTAAATTTATATATATGTATGGTAAACTTATTTTCATGGTAGATGAGCATGATTTCTAATTTTTCAATAAGTAATTTATTCAAACTTCATATACAACTAATAAGTGGAGTAACCCATATAAAATCTCAATTATTTTGAGAAATGGAGACATGTAAGGACTTAAACCTCTTTAATATTCATACTATGTCAATGCATGATGCAGATATGTAATGAAACAAAAATATCATATTTTCTTATTTATCTTGAAATATGTTCATATACAACTAATAAGTGGAGTAACCCATATAAAATCTCAATTATTTTGAGAAATGGAAACATCTAAGGTCTTAAACCTCTTTAATATCCATACTATTTCAATGCATGATGCATAAATGTAATAAAACAAAATATCATATTTTCTTATTTATCTTGAAATATGTGGGCTAACCCCTACGAAAATACTGAATTTTCTGATAAATGCTATCTATAATATTTAATATCTTTAGTATTATTTAAAAATAAATAATCACACTCTAAATTTATATATATGTATGGTAAACTTATTTTCATGGTAGATGAACATCATTCCTAATTTTTCAATAAGTAATTTATACAAACTTCATATACAACTAATAAGTGGAGTAACCCATATAAAATCTCAATTATTTTGAGAAATGGAGACATGTAAGGTCTTAAAACTATTTAATATCCATACTATGTCAATGCATGATGAAGATATGTAATGAAACAAAAATATCATATTTTTTTATTTATCTTGAAATATGTGGGCTAACCCCTACGAAAATACTGAATTTTCTGATAAATGCTATCTATAATATTTAATATCTTTAGTGTTATTTAAAAATAAATAATCACACTCTAAATTTATATATATGTATGGTAAACTTATTTTCATGGTAGATGAGCATCATTCCTAATTTTTCAATAAGTAATTTATTCAAACTTCATATACAAGTAATAAGTGGAGTAACCCATATAAAATCTCAATTATTTTGAGAAATGGAAACATCTAAGGTCTTAAACCTCTTTAATATCCATACTATGTCAATGCATGATGCAGATATGTAATAAAACAAAAATATCATATTTTCTTATTTATCTTGAAATATGTGGGCTAGCCCCTACGAAAATACTGAATTTTCTGATAAATGCTATCTATAATATTTAATATCTTTAGTGTTATTTAAAAATAAATAATCACACTCTAAATTTATATATATGTATGGTAAACTTATTTTCATGGTAGATGAGCACCATTTCTAATTTTTCAATAAGTAATTTATTCAAACTTCATATACAACTAATAAGTGGAGTAACCCATATAAAATCTCAATTATTTTGAGAAATGGAAACATATAATGTCTTAAACCTCTTTTGATATTCACACTATGTCAATGCATGATGCAGATATGTAATAAAACAAAAATATCATATTTTCTTATTTATCTTGAAATATGTGGGGTAACCCATTCGAAAATACTGAATTTTTTAATAAATGCTATCTATAATATTTAATCTCTTTAGTGTTATTTAAAAATAAATAATCACACTCTAAATTTATATATATGTATGGTAAACTTATTTTCATGATAGATGAGCATCATTTCTAATTTTTCAATAAGTAATTTATTCAAACTCATATACAACTAATATGTTGAGTAACCCATATAAAATCTCAATTATTTTGAGAAATGGAAACATATAATGTCTTAAACCTCTTTAATATTCATACTATTTCAATTCATGATGCAGATATATAATAAAACAAAAATATCATATTTTCTTATTTATCTTGAAATATGTGGGCTAACCCCTACGATAATACTGAATTTTCTGGTAAATGCTATCTATAATATTTAATCTCTTTAGTGTTATTTAAAAATAAATAATCACACTCTAAATTTATATATATGTATTGTAAACCTATTTTCATGGTAGATGAGCATCATTTCTAATTTTTCAATAAGTAATTTATTCAAACTTCATATACCACTAATAAGTGGAGTAATCCATATAAAATCTCAATTATTTTGAGAAATGGAAACATCTAAGGTCTTAAACCTCTTTAATATCCATACTATGTCAATGCATGATGCAGATATGTAATGAAACAAAAATATCATATTTTCTTATTTATCTTGAAATATGTGGGCTAACCCCTACGGAAATATTGAATTTTCTGATAAATGATATATATAATATTTAATCTATTTAGTGTTATTTAAAAATAAATAATCACACTCTTTTTTTTTTTTGGTCAAATAATAATAATCACACTCTAAATTTATAAATATGTATGGTAAACTTATTTTCATGGTAGATGAGCATGATTTCTAATTTTTCAATAAGTAATTTATTCAAACTTCATATACAACTAATAAATTGAGTAAACCATATAAAATCTCAATTGTTTTGAGAAATGGAAACATCTAAGGTCTTAAACCTCTTTAATATACATACTATGTCAATGCATGATGCAACTATGTAATAAAACAAAAATATCATATTTTCTTATTTATCTTGAAATATGTGGATGCATGATGCAACCCCTACGAAAATACTGAATTTTCTAATAAATGCTATCTATAATATTTAATCTCTTTAGTGTTATTTAAAAATAAATAATCACACTCTAAAATTATATATATGTATGGTAAACTTATTTTCATGATAGATGAGCATCATTTCTAATTTTTCAATAAGTAATTTATTCAAATTTCATATACCACTAATAAGTGGAGTAACCCATATAAAATCTCAATTATTTTGAGAAATGTAAACATCTAAGATCTTAAACCTCTTTAATATCCATACTAAATTTATATATATGTATGGTAAACTTATTTTCATGGTAGATGAGCATCATTTCTAATTTTTCAATAAGTAATTTATTCAAACTTCATATACCACTAATAAGTGGAGTAACCCATATAAAATCTCAATTATTTTGAGAAATGGAAACATCTAAGGTCTTAAACCTCTTTAATATCCATACTATGTCAATGCATGATGCAGCTATGTAATAAAACAAAAATATCATATTTTCTTATTTATCTTGAAATATGTGGGCTAACTATAATATTTAATCTCTTTAGTGTTATTTAATAATAAATAATCACACTCAAAATTTATATATATATATATATGGTAAACTTATTTTCATGGTAGATGAGCATCATTTCTAATTTTTCAATAAGTAATTTATTTATACTTCATATATTAGATAATAAGTGGAATAATCCCAATAAAATCTGTATTTTTTTAGAAACGCAAACATCTAAAGTCTTAAACCTTTTCAATATTTATACTATATCAGTGCATGATGCATCTAGTCAATAAAACAAAAATATCATATTTTTTATTTATCATGAAATAAGTGGGTTAACCCCCCCCCCCTACGAAAATAACTGAATTTTCTGATAAATGCTATCTATAATATTTAATCTCTTTAGTGTTATTTAAAAATAAATAATCACACTCTAAATTTATATATATGTATGGTAAACTTATTTTCATGGTAGATGAGCATCATTTCTAGTTTTTCAATAAGTAGTTTATTCAAACTTCATATACCATTAATAACTGGAATAACCCATATAATATCTCAATTATTTTGAGAAATGAAAACATCTAAGGTCTTAAACCTCTTTAATATTCATGCTATTTCGATGCATGATGCAGCTATGTAATAAAAAAAATATCATATTTTCTTATTGATCTTGAAATATGTGGGCTAACCCCTACGAAAATACTGAAATTTATGATAAATGCTATCTATAATATTTAATCTCTTTAGTGTTATTTAAACATAAATAATCAAACTCTAAATTTATATATATGTATGGTAAACTCATTTTCATGGTATATGAGCATCATTTCTAATTTTTCAATAAGTAATTTATTCAAACTTCATATACCACTAATAAGTGGAGTAACCCATATAAAATCTCAATTATTTTAAGAAATAGAAACATCTAAGGTGTTAAACCTCTTTAATATCCATACTATGTCAATGCATGATGTAGCTATGTAATAAAACAAAAATATCATATTTTCTTATTTATCTTAAAATATGTGGGCTAACCCCTTTGAAAATAATGAATTTTCTGATAAATGATATCTATAATATTTAATCTTTTTAGTGTTATTTAAAAATAAATAATCACACTCTAAATTTATATGTATGTATGGTAAACCAGTTTTTATGGTATATGAGCATCATTTCTAATTTTTCAATAAGTAATTTATTCAAACTTCATATACCATTAATAAGTGGAGTAACCCACATAAAATCTCAATTATTTTGAGAAATGGAAACATCTAAGGTCTTATACCTCTTTAGTATTCATACTATGTCAATGCATGATGCAGCTATGTAATAAAAGAAAAATATCATATTTTTTTATTTATCTTGAAATATGTGGGCTAACCTCAACGAAAATACTGAATTTTCTAATAAATGCTATCTATAATATTTAATCTCTTTAATGTTATTTAAATATAAATATTCACAGTATAAATTCATATATATGTATGGTAAACTTATTTTCATGGAAGATGAGCATCATTTTTAATTTTTGAATAATTAATTTATTTATACTGCATATACCATCTAATAAGTGGAATAATCCCAATAAAATCTTTATTTTTTTTTGAGAAACGCAAACATCTAAGGTCTTAAACCTCTTCAATATTTATATTATTTCAGTGCATGATGCATCTAGGAAATAAAACAAAAATATCTTATTTTTTTATTTATCTTGAAATATGTGGGTTAACCCCCCCTACGAAAATACTTAATTTTCTGATAAATGCTAGCTATAATATTTAGTCTCTTTAGTGTTATGTAAATATAAATAATCACACTCTAAATTTAATATATGTATGGTAAACTTATTTTCATTGTATATGGGCATCATTTCTATATTTTCAACAATTTATTTAAACTTCACATACCATCTAATAAGTGGACTAACCACAATAAAATCTCTATTTTTTTGAGAAACGCAAACATCTAAGCTCTTAAACCTCTTAAATATTTATACTATGTCACTGCATGATGCATCTATGCAATTAAACAAAAATATCATATTTTCTTATTTATCTTGAAATATGTGGACTAACCCCTACAACAATACTAAATTTTCTGATAAATGTTATCTATAATATTTAATCTCTTTAATATTATTTATAAATAACTAATCACGCTATAAATTTATATATATATATATATATATGTGTGTGTGTGTGTGTGTGTGTGTGTGTATGTATGGTAAACTTATTTTCATGGTATATGGGCATCATTTCTAATTTTTCAATAAGTAATTTATTTAGACTTCATATACCATCAAATAAGTGGACTAACCCCAATAAAATCTCTATTTTTTAGAGAAACGCAAATATCTAAGGTCGTAAACCTCTTCAATATTTATACAATGTCAATGCATCTATGCAATAAAACAAAAATATCATATTTTCTTATTTATCTTGAAATATGTGGGATAACTCCTATGAAAATACTGAATTTTCTGACAAATGTTATCTATAATATTTAATCTTTTTAGTGTTATTTATAAATAACTAATCACACTCTAAATTTATATATATATATATATATATATATATATATATATATATATATATATATATATATATATATATATATATATATATATATATATATATATATATATATATATATATATATATATATATATATATATGTGTGTGTGTGTATATTAAACTTATTTCCATGGTATATGGGCATCATTTCTAATTTTTCAATATATAATTTACTTAAACTTCATATACCACCTAATAAGTTGCCTAACCCGTATAAAATCTCTAATTTTTAGAGAAACGGAAACATCTAAGATGCTAAACCTCTTTAATATTAATACTATGTCAGTGCATGACGCAACTATGCATTAAAACAAAAATATCATATTTTCTTATTTATCTTTAAATATGTGGGCTAATCCCTACGAAAATATGAATTTTCTCATAAATACTATCAATAATATTCAATCTCTTTAGTGTTTTTTTAAAATAACTAATCACACCTTTAATTTATATATATATGTATGGTAAACTTATGTTCATGGTTGATGGGCATCATTTCTAATTTTGAATAAGTAATTTATTTAAATTTCATATACCACGTAATAAGTAGACAACCCCCTATAAAATCTCTACCTTTTAGAAAAACAGAAACATCTAAGGTCTTAAACCTATTTAATTTTCATAGTATGTCAGTGCATGATGCAGCTATGCAATAAAACAAAAATATCATAATTTCTTATCTATAATGAAATATGTGGGCTATCCCTTACGAAAATATTAAATTTTCTGATAAATTTTATCTATATGATTTAATCTCTTTAGTGTTATTTAAAAATACCTAATCACACTATAAATTTATATATATATATATATATATATATATATATATGGTAAACTTATTTTCATGGTAGAATGACATCATTTTTAATTGTTTTATAAGTAATTTATTTAAACTTCGTATATCACCTAATAGGTGACTAACCCCTATAAAATATCTATTTCTTAGAGAAACAGAAATATCTAAGGTCTTAGACCTCTTCAATATTCCTACTATGTCATTACATGATGCAGCTATGCAATAAAACAAAAATATCATATTTTCTTATTTATCTTTAAATATGTGGGCTAACCCTTACGAAACTATCATATTTTCTTATTTATTTTGAAATATGTGGGCTAACCCCTACAAAAAAAATTGAATTTTCTGATAAATGCTACCTATAATATTTAATTTCTTTAGTATTATATAAAAATAACTAATCACACTCTAAATTTATATATATATATATATATATATATATATATATATATATAGTAAACTTATTTTCATGGTAGATGGGCATCATATCTAATTTTTAAAGAAGTAATTTATTTGAACTTCATATACCACCTAATAATTGGACTAACCCCTATAAGATCTCTATTTTGTAGAGAAACGGAAATATATAGAGTCTTAAACCTCTTTAATATTCATACTATGTCAGTGCATGATGCAGCTATGCAATAAAACAAAAATATCATATTTTCCTATTTATCTTGAAATATGTGGCTAACTCTTACGAAAATATTGAATTTTCTGATAAATTCTATCTATAATATCTAATCTCTTTAGTTATATTTAAAAATACCTAATCACACTATAAATTTATATATGTGTATGGTAACCTTATTTTCATGGTAGATGGCATCATTTCTAATTTTTCAATAAGTAATTTTTAAAAATTTTGTATACCACCTAATAAGTGGAATAACCCTTATAAAATATATATTTCTTAGAGAAACAGAAACATCTAAGATCTTAAACCTCTTCAATATTCATACTATGTCACTGCATGATGCAGCTATGCAATAAAACAAAAATAACATATTTTCTTATTTATCTTGAAATGTGTGGACTAACGCCTACGTAAATATTGAATTTCTGATAAATGCTACCTATAATATTTAATTTCTTTCGTGTTATTTAAAATAACTAACACACCCTAAATTTATATATATATATATATATATATATATATGTATGTATGTATGTATGGTAAACGTATTTTCATGGTATATAGACATCATTTCTAATTTTTCAATAAATAGTTTACTTAAACTTTATATACGATCTAAATAGTGGATTAATCCTTATAAAATTTCTATTTTTTAGAGAAACGTGTACACCTAAGATCTCAAATCTCTTTATTATTCATACTATGTCAGTGCATGATGCAGTTATGCATTAAAACAAAAAAAAAATCATATTTTCTATTTTATTTTGAAATATGGGGATTACTCCCAACGAAAAGATTATTTTTCCGATAAATGATATCTATATTATTTAGCTTCTTTAGTGTTGCTTAAAAATACCTAACCACACTTTACATCTAATTATATGTATCCTAAACTTATTTTAATTGTATATGAACATCATATTTAATTTTCTAATGAGTAGTAGTGTATTTAAACTTCATATATTACTTAATAATAAGTAGACTAATCTCTATAAAAAAAAATCTATTTTCTGGAAAAAATTTACTTGAGATCTTAAGCCTCTTAGATTTGTTGCATCTAAGCCCAAATCGACCCATCGTCGCTCTTCTATGCTATGTGATTGGTGGTGCTTCTTTCCCTAACTTTACTTACATAGAAAGTAAATACAGTAGTGTAAAAACATAAAATATCAAAATAACAATGGATGGGATGTCGAGTGCATTTTTGGTCCGACATCATTCATATAATTGAAGCAACCAGACACCCAAAAAAGACGAAACAACTTGAAGCCACCCTTAGATATTGTCCAGATACTTCTTTTTCTGTAGGTTTAGTTTATGGAATGATATATCAACACACCTACAGAATAAAGATTGGAATAAAATCATATATCTTCCTATCAATATACGATGACATCTATTTTTCACAATATTTAGAGAACAACAAGACAAAGGACCATTCTTGATAAATTAGAAAGCAATGATGTTATTCCAAAGGACCACCTTGGCTATGTCTGTAATGAACTCCATCCATGGAGGGTAAACTCATTTCGATTAATTCAATGCTTGTTTGTTCAAAAAAAAAAAAAAAGCAATGATGTTATTTTGGTAACTCTATGTATTTTATGCATTTAATCAGCAAGTCCCGTGATGATTTTTTTTTTTGTGTACTCGAACCATCTGAAGTAGTTTCAAAGACGAGCAATGTATAAAAATTTGATTTGTTCTTTAATCGTCTAGTGTTAAGTTGTTTATTTCTCGAAATAAACGAACCGACGTAACAGTTTCTTTGTGTATACTGATTTTAAAATATAGTGTTGTTTGTTATGGTCCGTACATGTCGGTTCTTGCTTCTGGCTATCCTTGCATGGCTATCCAATCGCTTACCTATTCATAGATGACATTATTTAAATGAAATACAACCATTATTTATTATTGATACTAGTCACTATTAAATCATGGAAAATCTAATGTTTTTATTTTTGGTAAAGAATCTAACATTATTAATAGTTCACATCAAACTTTAAAAAGGGTGGACATGCGAGGAACCTACCATTGCAGCGACCAATACGAAGCTGGGTGTTGTTTCGAATCTTTTTTTTTCCTAAACACAAGAATTGCATCTCCTCTGATTGCCGCTACGTGGCATCTCATATACCCTTCAACATATATTTTTTTTATTTCTAACGTTTCTTATAAAATTTTCAAAATTGTAACATCATATCTAGGTTCAGAGCACTGATGATGTGAATATGAAAATGTTTAAGAAAATTGATTTGATTATCTATATTATCAAAATATATTTATATATTCGGAGATATATCTAGAGAAACTAAAATTAAATGTGCTTAAATTACACTAGTTAAATAATGGGTGACTAGTCAAATATACTCAAAATATATTTATCGAAAAATGATTCAAGTGAGAATAAATACGAAAAAATGTCATGTGATGATTACAGAATTAGTAAACATAATTTTCAAATCTTACAAAAGTTAACACACCATCCATTAGACGGATGAGCCCACAGGCCGAGTGAGCGGATGGGGATCACAGATAGAGTGAACGGATGTAAAAGGTCCATTAACCGTAGGTAGATGGGACGTTACAAGTGATATCATAATAAAATCCATACGAGTCTGGAGTCGGTGATTGTTCACACCAACATGGATAATGATTTTAAGACGCAATAAGGATGTTACATTCTTTATGAGGTGTGAATTGTAACATTCTGATTTGTGGTATATATAAAAATACTAAAGAGAATTGATTTGGCTACTTATGTCATTAAAGTGTGTTTATCTTTTCGAGAGTATATTCAGAGAGAATTCCAGAATTAAATGTGCTTGAATTAGATTAGTTAAAAAGGTGGATAATCTATCGGAAAATAATTTTCAGTATCATGTGAGTGAGATTAAAGTACGTAGAAAGGTCATATGATAATTTTAAATATAATAATTTTAAAGGTAATAATAAAGATTGCGAAATTTTCAAAAAATTAACATACCGACCGTCAAACGGAAAGAAATCTAAAGGCCGAAAGTGCAGCCGTAGATGGAGAAGATATTATAATAATACTGGTGGTAATACGTTATTGAATCATTATGCATTTAGAGTTAAGACTTTAAAATGATATAACCTAATTATGTTAACGAATCAAGTTGCCTAATAACAAACATTTGTATACACAACATGAAAAATAATATTTTTACAAATAAATGTAAATTTCACAAATGTAACCTCAGTCGATCTTGGTTAGACCTTGGTAGTTTTATAGATCTCTAAATTTCATTAACTGAGATATACACAACATGAAAATAATATGTTTACAAATAAATGTAAATTTCACAAAGGTAAGTTCCTCAGTCGATTTTGATTAGACCTTGGTAGTTTTATATCTCAACAGTTTCCACACGAATACATTAAAATTTAGTTTCCTAAAATGTACATATTTTTTCCATAGGGAATGGGATAAAGAGAAAATGTATTATAACAGAACACTAAATAATAGAAGATAAAAAGCTACATAGGGATACACAACTAGTTGCAGTCCATCTCAAACTCTTTACAATATACCTCGGGAGAAAAAAAAAGAGCTAGTAAAATTGTATAAGAATATTTTTCCATTTCGTAATAAGAAGCAATACAATCTGTCGTAGATATTTTCCTCAAGAACACTATTTCATTTGGATAGACATCCCAACCCTATGAAGAAGGATATCTATTTTTCCTTAAAAAAGGATATGGATCCTTCCAACAAAAATTATCTTCTTGACAAAGATGCTCGACATACTTTTAAGCTTTATTATTTATAATTAAATACAACTAACACTTAGAACATCATTATCGCATAAATCTTTAATGAATTTTCTTTTTCTTTCGTTTTGTATGATTAAAGAAATTTTTTTTAAAAGAACTAATTGCGGATCACCGCGTATTAGTGGGACATACGAATAATACAACAAACCCATCGAAAACATCTTTTATTTTAAAAGAACTATGGCCTTCCTCCTCCTTAAGAAACGTGGTAAAACCCGCGATGCTGATACTCTTAATACTGTAAAACAAAAAATAAGTTAAAAAAATCAAAACTGGAAAAGCACCATCAAATATAGCTTTACTTCCACGGTCAATGACAAAGGCCAGTTAGCAGTACGAAATACGATTTATTCATGAACATACTACGATTGATTTCTATACATGAACACTTCCGAAACATTTATGATCTATCCAAACTATAAAATAATCTTAGCACTAGTTAGTACAATTTTGCAAGATAGAAGCTCCGATCATGAACACATTTATATAGTCCATTACTTTTGGCACCTCAATATATTTCTTGTACTCGTCGCTGCGTATGACTATGTGTCATTTATACATATTATCTGAAGCAGCTCTTTAAGTAATAATAACAGTACGAAATTATACATAGCAGACGTGGAACAATAACGCACTCTAGAATGGAACAAAACGTTGCTGATTCGTTGACAGCGACATTGCTAAATGTTTTGTCTTTTAGATATTTTCTAGACTCAGGTGTGGCAAAAAAAAAAAAAAACTTAAAGTTTTAGATATCAGTCTTACAGATTTATGGACCACTAGTTTGATCTTATGTGTTATTTACAACTATAAGCATTTCATAAACTCTATTTTTGTGGTGATAGAGAGAAACACTCGGATTCATTCCAAGCCATACCGTACGCATCTACTTTGTAGTAGTTGGTGACAAGTATCAAAACAATATCTCAAAATTGGTTTTATAAGAGTTATTCGTTAAAACGTTGACGACCATACAAGAAAGGGTAGGCTTCTAAGAAAAAATAGACTAATTTAACCATTCTAATTTAAAATTAAAAAAAAAAAAAAAAAACCATTCTAATTAGATTCATCGTACCTGTTGTTGATTCGAGGACAAAGGTCGGTGTTTTGGATATGAATGTTTTATAGTTTCGAAAGTCAAATAACCATTAGGAGATGTTGAATTTGTTATTCATTCATGAAAAAGAAAACAAATACAAACTACACAAATGATTGGAGAAACCTATGTAAAAAAAAAGTAATATGAATTTTGCGATTCAGGGAGCCCTAATCTCCATCAAACGAATCACTCAATAATTAAATAATAACATAATTTTGTAGTAAGATAATGTTACAATAATCCTGTTTGACTAATAGTCATAAAAGCTTCAAACTCCTTCTTTTTTCATAATACAAAACCTCAATGATGATACCCAAAAATAAAATCTGCTGTCATTTTACAGATAATGATTGAAAAAACAATTTAAAACCTGTTACTATCCAGCAATAACTGACCAGTGACATTTTTTTCACAATTTTATTGGTGTCGATACATTTAAATAGAGAATTAAAAGATTTTGTAGCTTGGGTTTTGAACAGTTTGATCGTTTTCGTACGGTATTGTAAGATTTTTATCCTCTCTTCCGCTATATAATACACACTCCTCCAAGTACATAACTCCATGTCTCTGCCTTAATAGCTATCAAAAGTGCCACCAGAAAGAAAAGAAAAAAAAGAATCTCTGTGAAAAAACATACAAAAACATCAATGGCTGTCTTGTCTAAACCGGCTGCAGAACCAAAACCCGGGTTTTCTCCAATACCGGTTATAGATATCTCTGACCCGGAATCCAAACACGCCCTTGTCAAAGCCTGTGAAGACTTTGGGTTCTTCAAGGTGATTAACCATGGTGTTTCCTCTGAGCTAGTCTCTGTTCTTGAACACGAAGCTGTTGAGTTCTTCTCATTGCCCAAGTCAGAGAAGACCCAAGTCGCAGGTTATCCGTTTGGATATGGGAGCAGAGAGATTGGTCGGAATGGTGACGTGGGTTGGGTTGAGTATTTGTTGATGAATGCTAATCTTGACTTCGGTTCGGTTCCATTCCCAGGAATCTTCAGGTTGGAATCATCTGTTCTGTTTTTTTTTTCTTTTTCTTAAATGTCTCTTGTTTAGTTAACACCTTTCATTATCATACTCTGTTTCTTCCTCTGTTTCATGCTCTGTTTTGTAGTTCATGTTCCGTCTCTTTCTCTACTTTATGTCTCATTTCTCTTTTTTTTTTTTTACTTTTATAAGTATTTCCACTAACCGGACAAACATACCTGCTATTCTGTGTCCGTTTAAAACAAACGGACACACAATAGCCGAAAAAATCAACATAAAACATAGCTGACGGAGAAGTTTAAGCATCTCGTGTAAGCTTTTCCGCTATTTTGTGTCTGATTAAAATTAATACTCATGTTTTGTTTTGCAGAAATGCGTTGCTAGAGTATACAACATCAGTAAGGAAAATGACATGCCATGTTTTGGAGATGATGGCAGATGGGCTAGGGATCAAACCTAGGGACACACTTAGCAAGCTTGTGTCTGATCAAAACAGTGATTCAATGTTCAGACTTAATCACTATCCACCATGTCCTATTACCAACAAAACTACTAATGGTGGCAAGAATGTGATTGGTTTTGGTGAACACACAGATCCTCAAATCATCTCTGTCTTAAGATCTAACAACACTTCTGGTCTACAAATCAGTCTTACTGATGGCTCCTGGATCTCTGTCCCTTCTGATCCCTCCTCCTTCTTCTTCAACGTCTGTGACTCTCTCCAGGTACGGTCTCAATCATCAAGTAACTATATTAAAAAATATAACCGTGGGTTGTGTGAACCCAACCAATATGCAACCATGAGTTGCTTAATCGTCAAGTATCTAAACATTTTGCTTTGTGTGCTGATCTTGAAGGTGTTGACAAATGGGAGGTTCAAGAGCGTGAAGCATAGGGTTTTAGCCAATAGCAGGAAATCTAGGGTTTCTATGATCTACTTCGCTGGACCTTCGTTGACTCAAAGAATCGCTCCGTTGACTTGCCTTTTAGACAATGAAGATGAGAGTTTGTACAAAGAGTTCACTTGGTCTGAGTATAAAAACTCTGCTGAAAACTCTAGGTTGTCTGATAATAGGCTTCAACGATTCCAAAAGAAACCTGTGAACGTTTCATAAGTTTTTTTGTTCGTGATTTGTAAGTTGAAATACAAATCTAAAAGTGTGCCATATATATATCATCTGTATATGTATGTTTGAAGTTAAATATTGATCCAATAATTGTGAAAATGCGACGTTTTTTTCTTTTCTACTATCAGTATCGTTTTTATAAGTTATGGTTACATCAAACATTTGTTCCCTTTTGTAATTTATTTTGCTCACATAATAACTGATGGAATCATTTAAGGTAGTGTAAGAAAAAGAAAACTCTAAAAAGCTCAACAATACATGATAATACTTTTTTTTCTTTATATCGACATGATATTATATTTGCTGGATTAAACGTGCAACATTTTGTGGATACCAACTTTATAACAGTAATAAAGATATGGATAAAGACATTACAACAGAAAATCTCAATATTACAGGTCGAATGTGGTCCGAGAATTTGATTTTGGTACCAAAATGCTACACATGTATGAATTTAGACAGCGTGTTGTTTGCTTACAGATTGAGCCATTCTTTTAAAGGAAAGTGACTCGTCAATGTATTGTCAAATTCATATGCATGGACCAACTGAGATATATCTCCAACAAGTTGTATTTTATTCTTAACGTTGTTAACTACAAGCTTTTTTTATATAAACATCATATCGTCTATCTCTTGATAGTTTTGCATTGGATATGATTTCTTTTTAATATCTAGAAGTTCTGGATCGGAAAGCTCGTACATCATTTAGAGTGAATCCTGAACTATTTTTTACTTTACTTTTCTTAGAGGAGCAAAGTCATCCCAACAGGGATATTTTGAACATGTAATCTCTTAAACCACTACTATATTATAATGTGGATTGTAAGAAAAAAAATGTTTTGCATGCTACTGGGATCAAAATGAAAGCTTGGATATGATAGTCATAAGAAGACGACAAAATTTAATTGATAACTTTTCCAAGTTTTAATTGAAATACTAATTTGGTCAAAGTTGATAGAATACTACTTATTTAGAATAGTTCTTTCACTGTTACTTGGATTGACACTTGAGAGCTTATTATAGGCTTTTGAAAATATCTGAAAAAAAGATTGCAGTCTTGCAGACGAATCTACAGGTTTTGGTAATTGACAAAATTTTGATTTGGTGAAGCACCATACGATCATTGTCTAAATATTCATTTACAAGAACTAGGATACTCTAGATGGTTACTCCCTCCGTTCCATAATATAAGATGTTCTAGAGAAAATTGATATTTCAAAATATAAGATGTTTTGATATTTTTAAGGTACTTTAACTTTATAGAGAACCGGTTGACCAATAGTATTTTAGTTTATTATTTATGATTGGTTAATTTATTTTAAATTTATACTACCAATGATGTTATCTTTTAAAAAGTTAAGTTTCTTAATTCTTGTGCTTTAGATAAAACATTCTATATTGTGGAACGGAGGGAGTATATAATTCGGCCATCATTAGTGAGATACTTAGAAAGTCTCCAATGTATTTTATTATATTTTCTAAAAAAACAGAGAATCTCTATAATACAGATAGAATTTGCTTCTAATGCATTTTCTCATTATAGCAATTTTCAAAATATAGTATAAAAAAAAAGTTGATGTTTTTTGTCCCAAATATAGAGGAAAAAAAGTAATTATAGGAATTAGTTGGAGTGGAATTGATTTTAAATACTAATCCCTCCGTATTTAAATGTATGATGTTCTAGATTTTTATTTTGTCTATAAAAACTTGATGTTTTAAGATATAATTAATGTAATTGTTTTTAAAATTAAACATAAATTAAAAAGTAAAATTATGAGTCGTTAAACTTTATTGATAAAACCAAAACTAATAATTAAAAAAGTTGATTTCTAGTTTTTTAATATATGTGCAAAATTTTAAACATCATACTTTTAAATCTAGAGGGAATATTACATAAACACAATAATAATGGGTTGGAGATGTTCTTCCATAGATCATCCCACCAAGTTAAAAAAAAAGGCACACTGTTTCGTGAATCACACGTTACTTTGTTGTTTATTACACTTCATATATGATCTTTCTTCCTCCATAAGTTACCAAACATCTTCATCCCTGAACCTCTCTCTTCCCACTTCCTAACCCAAATCATCAGCCATTCCTCGGTGATTTCACAAACTGGCCTGCGTAATGCTTCTCCATTGACTCGCACCACTCTTAGAACTGACCATTCAGCTCAACCGCTCCAGATAGAACTGCAGCTAGAGCATCTGCTGCTTTCCTTCACTACTCAGGTTTGGACCTTCATCTTCTCCATCTCTGCTTCTAAACTCTGTTTTTCTTCTTCCACATACTCCAGCTTCTTCTTTTTAGGTGTGTCCTCTGAAGCCATATCATCATATCTAGAGTATCTAATACCACTCATATCATAAGAAGATACAGTTTATTTGGTCAATTAGAGAGGCCCACTTAGTCCCATTCCCAACATAACAACCAAAGAAGTTTTTGAACACAACCCATTTGTCTATGAAATAGACAGAAGAAAAAACCACATAGATTAAATAGCAAAAGAAGCTTTTGAACACAAACCAACTTTTTCTATTAAAACTGGATATTCTGTTTTTCTTTTCTTTCTTCCTATAAGAACAAACATTATATGAATGAAGTGATGATTACCCATGAGTTTCAACTACTACCCTATTTTATTGCCAACTAACTTCAGTTGGTGCACTTGTGGTGGTCGTGGCATGAACCTCTGCCAAAGACACAGCCATAGCCATCATCATCTGCTCCTCAAAACTCTCTGGAACAATGACCATAGGTGGAGGAGGGGGAGGAAAGTTGTGGAGGAAGCTCTCTCCGTTCATGTACGAGTTTACATAGATGTTGTTGCTCCCTGTTTCTACCATCTCAGTGTTGTTATGGTAATGATTATGATGGTGGTCAATGTCATCTACCTCTTGTTCTATGTCGTAGTAACTGTCGCAGTTACCAGGAAGCATACTGTATGATGAAACGTTGACATTGTGATTGGAGGATTCTCCAACCATTTGCTGGCGTTCAGCAAGTGCAGAGATTGCACAAGCAAGCCCACCAGACGATGAAGACGGCGTTGCTGGTTCTACATAACTATGATCTTCTTCTGATACATACTGCCTAGAAGGTGCCATCTCACCACAACCTGAACTTCTCTCCCTCTCTGTTTCCTGCTTAAAACAAAGTGGAAAAGCCATAGAGAATTTGATACTTTCATTTCATGAGAGGTATAAAATTAGTTAGAGATAATTAAATAAACAAATAGTTTTTACCTGAATGGAGAGCCATATTGCTTCCATGACCATTAACTCTTCAAGGTCAACATCAACCTCATCATCCCTGAAGAGTTTCCACACAAAATCACATAATATAAAGTCCAAATATTAAATCACTCAAACTAAAGTTACATTAATGAGATTAAAAATTGTAGTTGGAGACATGGAAGCATAACAACACTTTAATCCTGTAACAGAAAGCACAATCCTAAATGAAACTCTGTTCAAAGAACTTAGTTCCCCAAAACAATACCAAGTCTAATATAATAGTGCATGTTCTCACTACATTTTCATGCTTACAACTTACTCCAATTTGCAGAACTTGACAAAGAAAAATAAAGAGCAGCCAAGTGGAAAGACAAACCTGCTTCCTCGCTGTCTAGCTGATGTGTTCTGAGATGAAGCAGTTTCTGCATCTTCCATGGGAGAATTATAAGATGTAGCTGCAAATCAAGACACACAAAAAATGAAGCCTATCAAAACCGCCTTTGTGATAACAAGATTTAACAATGTTCTGTAAGAAGAAATCAAGCTGACCTGAAGCTGAACCATATTCCATTTCACCAGTCAATGCACTTGTGCTAGAGGAACATGATTCCAAACGTTTCTGCAATTTCTCTTCATCCTCCTGCATTTCTTTCTGCCTCATTCTTATCTTGGCTTCTATAACCCGTTGCTCCTCCTGCAAAAAGGATTACATCAAACCTTTACTGAGAAAAGGTAACAGTGAAAGATCATTTCTATTCTTACAACTTGTTCAATGCCCTTCTCCTCTTTTGTCTTTACTCCACGGTACTCAACAGCATAGTTGGGTGTTTTACAAAAGGGGCACCTCATAATGTTAAGGAGGACACAAAAAGAGAAGATCCATCCAAACTAATAATAAGAGACAAGTCCACTGAATTCATGAATTCATTTTTTGAATAACTAGTAAGTTCTGGACCCTTAGGCTGTAGATAATCTAAGAGTTTTAGCCACTAGGAGTTCATTGATTGAGATTTAAGGATACTGAGTAGGCCGAGCAGAATTAGGATTCTTCATTTGCAAAAAACACTCTGCAACAAATCGCCATGACAAATCAAAATGGTGGAAACATGAAGCTAATAAGAAAAGCTGATGAGATATACTTCACCTGTACAAATGCTTTTCATGCAACATCTTGATCTATTGAGGCTAGGATAGTACTAGAAACACACACAAGAAGAAGAGTTAGATCTATAATAAGACAGACATGATTGTGTTGCTATAGAAAATACACAAACCAGAAAGCAAATGGGACATTCTTCAAGGTCATGGCAGCTTTCATCATCACCAGGGTAACAAGGAGCAAGCTTAGAGTCAAGAATCAGTTTCCTAAGCTTTTTAATGTCAACATCTTTGTTCATATACAAACCTTGTGGCTTTGTATACTTTTCTTCCACCACTTGCCTCTTCCTCCCCACTAACTTATTACCCATTTCACAAAGTTCTAACCTTTATTCACTATTCTCCTTAACTAAAATTACAAAAAAACAATTCTTTTTTTCTACAAATTACAGTCACTATCACACCAATGGAGACTAGTCTAAAAGGTACATGCTTTGAATTGAGAACCTGCACAAAAAATAAAAGAACTTTACATTAATTTCTAAGGAATTAGCAAACAATAAAAGATGAAATCGAAGAAGGAAACCTGAGAGGTTCAGAAGAAGACAAGAGACGAGATCGAGATGGGTTTTTTGAGGTAAAAGATAGGAGACACGATCAGAACTTTAACTCTGTAGAGAGAGAGAGGGAGAGAGCAAAGATGCAGTGTTTGTGTGTGTTTCGTATTATATAAAAAAACAGAGGATTAGAGAAAGTTATCTGAAAATTGTAATTTTCTTGCTTTTATTTTGTTTTTCTTTTAATATTTTGACGGAAAATCTGTATGGAGAGAGAGAGAAGGAGAAGATGATGATGGATGGTGATGAGGTGGAGAGAAGCAAAAGGGTCACAGGTTACGATGGAGTATGAGACGATGCAAAGAATCACTCTGCTTCTGTCTTTCTCTTTGACACGCATAACACGACGTCGTGTCATTCGTATTTTGACCGGAAAAAGATTAGAATATACGAAATCTTGTGAAGCCAGTTTTGTCTTAAGCACGGAGTTTGGTTTATGTCTTTTTATTATTATCATTATCCATTTCTTTAATTGTATGTTTTGTTTGTCGTATTACATAATTAAATCTAATATTCGTAGGTGTTTTACCTTCATAATAATCGAAGAAACACACAATTACACAAAGTATCTTTCGAGTTTTATTTAACAATTAGATTAGTCGGCGTTAGTGTTACGTTTGATTGAATTAAAAGTTTCTTCTTGATGACAATACTGCTTATAGTTTTTTTTTATGATATTTTATGTTGACGTATAAATTTTCTAATAATCGTTGAATCAAACCCAACTGATCACACCAAGAAAAGGCGGACATAATAACAGAAAGCTAGCTAAATAAAAATATATATATATATATATATATATGAGACGAATAAATCGTGTGTTTGGGTTGATGGAAAAAATAATTGGTTCAACTAACACAAAATTTGGCTAAGGTTGGTTAAGAGAGGGTCAACCATTGGTTTTGTTGCTATGTGCCTTCAGCTATTTGCGCATTTACACAAACCTCTTTTCATATATATAAACACAAAAAGATTAGTTCGCATAATGCTTGAGTTGGTTGTTGTGAACTACTAACATACTGGATTTTTTTGGAAAAAAAAAAAGTTTTGTCCAAAGAATATTATGGTACTGTGCTTTCTAAACATATATGAACGTATACATTAAGATAATAGTTTGTACTCTCTCCTTTTCAGTTTAATTATCATTTTAGATTTTTGCACACAGATTAAAAAAATATTTAATTTTACCTATTTTCAATATAAAAACACAATTATCAATATACTTAACCACTTTTTAACCAATAAAAAAATAGATTATCATATAAACCTAATAAATTTTATTTCAAAACTTTAAAACAACACTTATTTTGAAATGAATTTTTTCCTTTATTATGATATCTAATTCGAAACGGAGGGAGTATAAAATTTTAAAACCAAGCTTTAAAACTCCATTTGAGCACATTAACAACAGCAATACTTTGGGCTTTATGGGTCATCAAGCAACATATGTAAGCTTTAAACCCGTTAAAAGTTCAGATAAATGGGCCGTACTATGATGCATTAATGCAATTTAAATAATATAACTTCTCAAAATATAATATTCGCAAAACATAATCTCAGACGATCCACTTATACCAAGAAGAAGATTAAGGACATGATTAATCAAATAATCACAACATTAACTTAGTGTAAACGAAAGCAATATTTGATTTTGAGAAGAAAAGAAAGATTCAAAACTGTCAACAAAAAAGAAAGACTATTAACATAGAAATTCAATTTAATGACTTCAAGTTTCTGACCATAGCTTATAAAACTCTTCCATGGCAGGCATCTCCCTGAAAAATCTATCAAACTCGGTCGTCGTTGTATCTCCACCTCCTCCTCCTCCGCCATAGAGTCGTCTAGTATCTTGGCCACTTTTACTACCTCCATCGTAACGATGACCGTCGGAAGCCAAGGAAGACTCGAAAGGACCGGCGGCAACGATGGCATCTTTACCAGTGAGTTCTTGAACAACATTCTTGAAGCTACCTGCATCTGTCTCAACGTACTGTGTGTTAATGAACACAACTTTCATTGGCTCCGATCTCACTTTCCCTCTTCCAGACATTATTTAACTAATTAAACTAAAAGAAAACAAAATTTGAGAGTTTAGTGTACTATGAAGATTATGATGAATGATCTTTTAGAATGCAGTTTTAGAGCTCTCCAAGATGTTTGTGATTTGATATGCCTACTTGTGTGTGTATATATACAGAGCATATGATATATCTTTTGTGGGGCACTGAAGTGGGTCAATTTTCACATTATTTTCTTGATAATTTTATTATACGGTCCTACGTGAAACATACATGACGACCTAGCTTTTTATTTTTGCTGACGCCATGCTATATGTCATTTTAGTAGTGGTCGTTGGTTTCACTAATTATATATTGTTCTATAATTCTAGAAATGCTTGCCTGTGAAGGTTCTTGTTTGGACATTTAAATTTATTCGACTGTTATTTGCTAATGAAATGAGTACTACATTTCTCTCCAAAATACATAAACTAATCTATTGTGAGAAGTAGAAACTAAACTAAAGTTTTTATACAAGCATTATACTCTTGCTGATTACAATCATAAACACATGGTTTTCGATTATGCGAAGATACGAACTCTTTTTATAGTTGAGACATGTTGACCGTTAACATAATGTCCAGCAGCCTTCACGGACCAAATATTAATCTGTCATATTACTGTTACTATCTAAGTATCTAACAATATTGAATTTACCAAAGAAAACATTTTAACATTTTTATCATCGCGGTCAAAGCACACCTTCTTTGATGAAATCCCATCACATCAAGACATCAATTTAAATGCAGCCTATGAAAATACATAGAAGGTTTAGAAAGTGTTTGCACGTGTGTAGAATTTGCACGTCCCAAACACTATTTTGCTAAACAAGATAAAATCGTCTTTGATAATTATGCTTCTAGAAAAATTAGTTATGTGTCTCAATGATTATAATTTCTTTCTTCTTCTTGTTTTGTCAATGTATACCTTCTCTATAGTTTCTTTATAGTTTTTACTATCCATGTTTTCTGTTTCGGAGAAAGAAAATTAGTATATGAAACATAACATTGAGAGGTAAATATTACCACTAAAATATAATTTTACTGGATCTAAAATAAACACAAACTATCTCGAGTTTATCAATTCATAACTTCATAGACAGGTATAGAGAGTTAACCATATTTTCTAGAGATACTTTTGCAATAGAGGTTAGAAATTCCACAATGATTCAAGAAGTCAAGGTCCAAGGATAGTTACACACGATGTTTCATGGAGAGCTTCCAGGTGGACCCATCCTCCCTCCATTTATTGCCTTTTGTTTTGTTGACTCATATTCATTCATTCCACAAATTATTTTTCACAAATTGTGAGTACTTTGAAATGTGTGTACGGTCGTACCTACGCGATGTCTCTAGACTCTAACTATGTCTAACTATGTATAACCATGCAAAAACTAATTGACATATAATTATTCATTTTCTCATTTTTTTTCTTTAATTAAAAGTCACTGGGTGGATATATTTGGGATCAAATTAAGGCACTAATCAATCAGTTATTTATAATTATAGTAATAAACAAATTCATTATTATTCAGGTTTGATATATAAAAACCACACATGAACATACAAAAGCAAAGTCAAGATTGGCTATAAGAGTTCAGAGCAAGATTTTGACTGGAAATCTTGACTCAGAACCTGCATATTTTCTTCTTTTTTATGTGATCACCTTTTACAAATTATTGAATTATTTAATAATGGTGATAAAATATTACTAATCTCAATTATTTAATAATGGTGATAACAAAATAAAAAACAATATAAACACTTATTATTATACATTAGAAACTATATTATAATTTAGTTATTCCTATAAATCTTACTTCGCATATAAATAACATTTAACACATTATATATACAATATTTTCACTTTACACTTTTGCTACTTTATTTCCATTTCATCCCTAAAAATAAAACGAGTCTCACACAGCACTATCATGTCCTAATATATATTTATGTTAGAACATATTTTCTAATATATATTTTCAAAAATTATGTATGTGAAATAAAATAAAACAACAAAATTAAGTATTTTTTTGTTATCTATAAAATAACTATGTAATTTCTCTTCAATTTTTAATGGTTACTATAGTTTCATTTTTATCAGACTCCGACGAATGGATTTCCACAGACGATGACGCGTCATATTATTCATAAACAAAATCCAAACTTACAAAAAAACATATCCAAACATATCTATTGAAACACAAACAACAAATATTAGCTTAAATTAAAGTTATTTTCAAATTGATAAATCGTTTAGTATAAATATAAATACTATAAATAAATAATTATATCAAGTTTTGACCTCTGATATAGAAACTATATTATAATTTCGTTATTCCTATAAACCTTACTTCACATATAAATAACATTTAACATATTATATATATAATATTTTTACTTCGTTGTCAAAAAAAAAAATATAATATTTTCACTTTACACTCTTGCTACATTCTTTCAATTTCCTCATTATTTGATATTATTAGAATAACCCACTAAACCAACAACCGAAAAAAACACAGATAAACATCAATGATCCTCAGTCCCGCGCTTGTGCGGAGGGTATGCAACTAGTGTTTGTTAAAAGTACTCTTGCTTGTGCAAAACAAGAGAAACAGAGTTAGAGAATAAGATACACAAAACCAAAGTCAGAATCATCACATCGTGAGTGTTTTTGCTTTATTTTATCTACTTACATGTAAACCAATAACGAGTGGGCATAGCTAATATAAAGTTCTTTTCATAGAATCAAGTTCGATAATTGATTTCAGAACCCTTAATTGGTAATGTAAATTAGCTTAACAACCGTCAAATAAAACAAGTCTCATTTTAAAAATTTGAGAACAATCAACGCAGCAATATAAGGACAGAGCCTTTATGATCTTCAAATTGATTAGAAACACACAAAGCAAGGTTTGATAGCAGACATTAAAATCCACATCCCAAATAAAAAAAACAAAGAAAGACAGAACAACAAAAAAAGAAGAGAAAATAAGGCAAAGAGATAGAAGATGATGACTGAAGGTTCAACTTGCTAGGGATGCGATGAATGAATAAAAGTTCAGACCCCTAGAAACTAGCAGTTCAGTCAAATAGACTTTGTTACTGCTGTTACTCGGCTGGTTTTGGAGCTGACTCTTCCTTGATCTCCTCATCCGCAGCATCATCCTAATAAACATCATCCACCAAACACAGACCTTTAGCCCATGAAAAAATTGTGATAATAGAAGAAAACTATCGAAAAATTAGATTTGGATTCATACCTGCATGTCGGATGTCCAGAGAGTGAGATTGTCACGGAGAAGCTGCATGATCAAGGTGCTGTCCTTGTATGACTCTTCACCTAGAGTGTCCAACTCCGCTATGGCATCATCAAAGGCCTTCATGATAACAATACAACAACCACACAAATAAGTAAAAAAAAACACAGTCGAAATCATGTATTGCGAAGTGTTTAGATGAGGAAAATTCAAAGATAACACATCAAAGTTGCGTGGATATATCATGATGAGATATTGAGCAAGGCAAGTGCTTATTCAAGGATGGTCATACTGTAAAAGTTGATAGATTATTGGATTCATGATAACAATACAACAGCGACAACAAGTAAACAGTGTTAAAGTCATGTCTTATGGATGAGGAAAAACTCAAGATAATACAACAAAATTGAGTTGATCTATGATGATGAGGCTCCTATGATATTTGACCAATGGTGATACTTGATAAGATTAGTGGATTTAATTCAAGAAATTGCTAGGCATTAATTAACCATTTCATGCCTAATTTTGACGCCTAAACCGATCCTTTTTAGAAAAATAGTTTCAGGAAAATCATTTCATAAAACCATTTTACAAAAACTGTTCTCCTGTGATTGATTTGCTTCTCTTGTGGTCTCATTTAAGCCTTAAATCAGCCTCCTAGACCGATGTTTAGAACAATGCAAGTAGTTACCTGTTTAGCAAGGCTGCAGGCACGATCAGGAGAGTTCAAGATCTCATAGTAAAACACAGAGAAATTCAACGCCAGACCTAGACGAATCGGATGAGTAGGAGCCAGCTCCTCATTCGCAATATCCTGCAAAAAAACAAATACAGTATAACCTCTTTAAATTAATAATCTATAAATTAATATATACTAAAAAATCTCTATAAAATAATATAATTTTATAATCTCAAATTGAATTTTTGATTCAATTATGTAGACAAATTAATAACTCTATAAATTAATAAAAAAAAATTGGTTCAATTAGTATATCAACAAATTAATAATCTCTAGTCACAAATTAAAACTATATAACTTTGGTGTAAGAAATATGTAGTCACAAATAAAAACACTAAAAAAATTAACTTCACAAACCAAATCAATTCTACACAACACAAAACCAAATCTAATCCACACACTCATCACATTCTCAGATAGGCCTGGGCGTTTTTAACTCAACCCAAAGTACCAACCTTAATTCGAACCGAAAAACCGAAATCGAATCCTTTACAAAAATATCTGAACGGGACTTATAAACTTACTACTTTGAACTTTGGTTATAACCCGAACCGAACCGAAATCCGAAGATATCTGAAACTAGTTAAACATGTTAATGTTTTTATATATGTTAAGGTGATTGATTCAGATATTTTCGAGTATTCAAAATATTTTTTATATTTTTTTATTTGTTATTTTGAATAATTTTTAGTTAATTTAGATAATTTAACAAATTTTTAATTAGATTTGTAAATAATTTATATATTTTGAAAAAAATTATCAATTTTTGAGGTTTTAAAAAAATTGTTTTAGATCATTTTAAATATTGGTTAGAACCCGGAAGGAACGGAATTCGATCTTCTGATAATTAGTAAAAC
Organism: Eruca vesicaria subsp. sativa; assembly: GCA_932364175.1. NCBI lineage: Eukaryota > Viridiplantae > Streptophyta > Magnoliopsida > Brassicales > Brassicaceae > Eruca > Eruca vesicaria. Next base: position 51,873 of record CAKOAT010901820.1, read on the forward strand.
CGATTGGTACTTATGAACATAACACCAAAAGTCCGAATCATCCGGACCGATACCGAATGGACCACCGAACGCCCGACCTATTCTCAGATCTAAGAGAGATTATTCCTTACCTGAGCAGCCTTATAAGCAGATAAGGTATTCTCAGCAGCATCTTTCCTCTCCTGACCAGTCTTAAACTCAGCCAAATACCTATGATAATCCCCTTTCATCTTCAAATAAAACACCTTCGAGTCCCCACTCCCAGCGGCGGGCACCAGCCTCGCGTCGAGAAGCTTCAGTATCCCTTCGCAGATCCCCGTCAGCTCCGTCTCGATCTTGGATCTGTAATCGCGGATCGCCGCCACGTGGTCGTCGTTGCCGCGGCTCTCCTCCTTCTGCTCGATCGAGGAGATGATGCGCCACGAGGCGCGCCGTGCGCCGATCACGTTCTTGTAGGCCACGGAGAGGAGGTTGCGCTCCTCGACGGTGAGTTCGTCGCCGTCGACGGAGGCGGAGACTTTCTCCATGAACTCGACCATCTCCTCGTAACGCTCGGCCTGCTCCGCGAGCTTGGCCATGTACACGAACTCCTCACGCGCTGATACCATTTTGTTTTGGAGAGAAACGAATCGAATCGGTTTGATTAGATTTTTTTTTTTAGGTCAAATGGGAGAGAGAGGGTTTGTTTTTAATGAGGGAGGAACGCGTTTTAGAGGAGACGAGTGAATGTTGGAAGCAGTGTTGATTATGGGCCGTTGGGTTTGTTTGCTTTTTATAATAGGGGAAAAGTATTTGCTGGCCTGTTTTTGTTTTCTTTTTTTTTTTAATTAAAGAAAATATATATAATCTTCAGATTTTTTAACCCTTTTTAAGATTTTTTAATTCATTTCTGTATTTAAAATACTATTATTAATAATATAATATTTCTTAATTTTAGATACATATTTTCATTTTTTCTCTTATATTTAGAGCATTAATAATATTATTTATCTCTAGAGGTTCTTTTAAAGCATTCAAAAGTTTATTTATTTTAGAGAAAAAATAAGTTTATTTATTTTTATTCGCTGGCCTGTTTTAATTATGTTTTTTTTGATAAATAAAATATATATAATCTTAATTTTTAATCCATTTTTCACTTTTTTTATTCATTTCTGTATTTCAAAATTATTTTTATTTGCTGGCCTGTTTTTATTTGATAAAATTTTAATTTCTTAATTTAAGATACATATTTCACTTTTTATCTTATATTTAGAGACATAAATAATTTTATTTATATGTTGAGACTATTTTAAGCATTCAAAAAGTTTATTTATTTTAGAGAAAAATAAGTTTCTTATTATTTTATAGACAAAAATAAGTTCCTTTTTATTTTAGAGAAAAACTTAAATAAATAAATGGTGATGTGATTACTATTTAAGAATTGTTTATTTAGCAAATAAATGGTAATGAGATTTACTACTATTAGTATATGAAAAACAAATCCTCCCAACACAGATGAATTGGATATGCTAATCTAAACACTAGTTTTCAAGAGTTAAAAATAGTATTAGCTAATCGGCCATTTAAAAATGGAGCTATTAGATTGATAGAAATAGTACAATAATGGAGGCAAGTTGGGTTAGCAAAAATGGAGACAGCTCAGAGGGCACACATGTGTTGTGAGCATGTCAGGGGATCCAAAGGACTATTTCTTCTCCAACTTGTTTACTTATAATAATATTATGACTAGTACTAAAATGTTATTTAGAGAAACTAACACTTCGGTTATGTGTGAATATTTATTCTCTATTCTCCGAATCATATAAACGCTATTATAGGCGATGTCTACGAGATTTGTTTGATATCTTGTTACTAATTGTATATGATGTTGTATTTGACCTGGACTGTTTATTTGATAATCGAAATATAAGTCAACCGTGTCTCTATTGATTAGTTTAACTTTACACGGAAACTTTTTTGGGGTGGGATGATTACTAGAGAATAAGTTGTGTCTTTGCCCTTTACGGTTTTGTTTACTATATTCATCCAGCACTTATTCTGATCCATGATTATGTCTTTTCATATCTTACTTCTTTGGTAGATGGTTTCCTAATGGAACATGATATTAGTAGCTCTGGCCAATTGAACAGTAGTTATCTGGTAGTATATGCATGTTTCATGTCTCGGAAGAAGCTAGGCATGCCATTTGATACTTGTTAGTGTTTAGTTAGTCTCTCGTAAGGTTTGTCTTGCACGTTAAAGATAATACATAATGAACAAGTAAATGCCAGGCTCCCAATACTTGAACATGATCGTGGGATACATGTTTTCTAAACATGTAATTTTGTTTGCGGGCTAATGTCGAACGGCTCATCTCGTGGATTTACCAACGTCCACAAATGTAATGTTTTCGACATGCAGTATCGACTCCGAATAAACCTTTTGCTAAACGTAAGACATAAAAAAATTCAAACAATAAGAATACATGTATGCTTGTTCTCGTTTTATTAGTAATTTGTCATAAGATTCCATAATGTATTAGGAAAACTAATCAGAATTAACTAGGAACATAGCTTTTCAGATAAAATTAATGTAAGAGAATGGGGAAAGCTAGCAAAGACATCTGGCCTTAGCCTCGTAGCTAGTTATTAGTTTATTACAGTCCACCAGGACCACCAACGACCAAGAGCCAAATGTAGAATAAGTTATATTTGAAAGGGTCAAGTATAAACTTCATGAAAACTGTTACTTTCAGTGGGACAAAATAATAAATTAACACAATTTGTTTATAGCGTGAGAAACGCTTTCGGCTCCACAGCCTCCACCACCAATAATTTTGTTTTCCATTGTTAATTCTTATAAGAAATTTTTAAATTTTACTTGATGAGATTCATGAGGCCTTTTTTTTGTAGTTAATGATGCATGTGATCTATGAGCTTATCTTGCAAGTTGTAATCATCATATATACGAATAAGGTTAAAATTCACGAATTTAAGATGACAACAAAAACAGTTTTTATACAATAAGAACCACATGAAAATTTCTTATCTGCAAACCATTTCACAAAACCCACAATCAAACACTTTGAAACACTAATAAAATAGTAATCTCATAAAAGCATAATTAATTAATCACGTAATAAATAATCACATAAGTATATGTATAAACTGTGTTTTCTATCAATTACACAACTCAAAAGAAACAAACAAAAACAACAAACAGAGAAGAATTCTTCAATGTAAAAAACATCAGTAGGAGTTAAGAAGACTCCAAACAGTAAGCTCAACCTGTTCCCATGATTCAGCTGTCCGAAGCTCGTCCCATATACTAAACATTGCACCCAACACATTCTCTTCATGTAGTATACAATAACACCTTGCAAACCAAATCACAGTTTAGACATAACAAGACACACAAGAAAAAAATTCAGTGCTAATCTCATTTTAAAACTTACATTGTGCGGTAGGAAGGAGAGAATACTTTCTTCCTCGTACTGTCTGCTGTTTCATTCTTACTTCTGATTAAAGGAAGGCCGTAACTTTCTAGAAGCTTCTTGAAAAGTTCAGTGTCTCCTCTAATCACGTCCAAGTATATTGGTATCAAGTCGTAGATTGGATCTCCTGCAAATTTTCTCACTCTTTCAGTAGACATTCTCCAAATTTGGAGTTTGATACTATTGAGTAAAACGTACCTATGGATAGATCGCTGAAGTCAAGAATATGACTGGGACGCCATGAGTTGTGTTGACCATCATCGTCTGCGTATGGTTCCATGTGAATGTTGTCATCCATGACGTCCGAGTGTATCCAGGTACATGGCTTGACTTTGTCACCAACATCTGTGTCCTGTGATCACAGTAAAAGGTTATTTTAATTTTCAAAAACTTTAGCCAATTGTAAAGAGGTATAAAGATAAGAGAAGTAACCTTGTAAACATGGAGCAAATCTACAAAGAATTCATCAGGAATGTATTCGTCTATCTTGTTCATCAGAGCCCGAGGAATAGGATTTCCCCTGCAATGTTTGAGCGAAACAATCACCAACAGTGAGTTTTATTTAAAGCAAAAGCAAATGGAAACAGAGACACAAGAAGAAGAGTACCAGTTTTCCAGACGACTAGTGACGTCCTTCTTCTTTTGGCAGAGAGCATCAACAAAAACTTTCCATTCTGGTGGAATCTTCAACTCCTCATGAACATCATTTGCATTCAATAACTCAGGACGTGTGACTGGTGGATATGGCAGTTGATGAAGGTTGCGTAGTTGTTGACCCAAAAAGGTAGCCAAGTTCTGAGCGTCGTTCCACGTCAGGTCATCTCTTCTGCAACAACAACAACAACAACAACAACAGCTTCAAATTAGTGATCATGCAATCTCATCTAAAGGTGAGTCCAGCATCGATGAGCACTCACAGCTGTGCAAATATCTTCCCTTTGCATCTTTGTGTTATAATATAGGGCCAGACATGTGAACTCAATGAACCGAAAGAATCAGGTCCTGGCTTCCCCTGGTTTCTCTGCTGAAGTAGCGTTTTGTTCCAAATACCAAATGGGAACTCACTTTTCAACATTGACGCATCAAAGTCGAGATTGGAGCTAGTGAAAATGTCCGGGATTCTCTTGCCATCCCAAGGAACAACTTTGTAAGATCCTTTTTCGAAATAAAGAATCCCGCTTGCTAGAACCTCAGGGATATGACTCTTCAAAGGCGAATCAGCCCTGCCAAGAATGTCATAAAACTCAAGCTGCAACAAAAAAAGTAAAGAGTTACAACCGTTACAGATGCTCAAGAGATGCTAAAATTATTGTGATAAAGATTACTCGCCTCGGTGCCAAGACAGTACATAGATTGTTCCAGCCCTCCTTCAACAAACAGTTTTACCGCATAGTCGGAAAACAGATAAACCTAGCAGAAAATAATAAGAGAAGTAAGAACAAATAGGTGAGAATGTTTTCTAAGAGAGATAGTTAACTCACAGGATTGCTGCCAGTTCCAACGGGAAGCTTTTCATCTTCGGTAACATACGGCAAGTTGTGGAAAGTACATACTTCCTCTAGACATAGCAACCATTTCTCAGCATTTAAAGCAATGCATGCTCCCTAAAGAAGATGATACAAAGAATTGATGATACAGAGAAATTTAGAAAGCTATAAACTTAATCTCCATTTAAGTAGACATTACCTTCCATATCAGTGTTCTCAACTCTGGCTTCAGAACCCAAAGCTTGGATAGCCAGCCCCTCATTTCTCGTTGACCAACAGAGTTCCCCATCGACCATGGGAAATTGTAATGGTCTCTTTCTTTATCAAGAAACTTAGACAGGAAATCAATATCGTAAGAGAATCCATTCTTCCACATATGGTATCTTTTTGATCCTCCATTAGCATCCTCTTCGTTGTTTTCAGTCTCTCCCTCTCCATTCATCCGTACCCTCTTCTCTTTCCTGCTAAGGTCAGAATAGCTCAAACTACTGTCGTCCTCATCGTCTGTTTCTTCTTCCATCTCTTGAGAATCTCCATCATCAAGAGCAAGAAGCCCAGCACGACACACGCCTTTGTGCTGGTAACCAGGCGCCATATCCAAACACACGAACCCAAAGTTTTCTTTGTTTACAAAATTCTGGGTAACAGCCACTGTTGGTTCAAGATTGAGGATACAGTGCCACCAACCACTTGGAACATAAATCGTTTCACCAGGTAGTAGAGTGCACTCAATGGGTTTGTCTTCGTCCGCGAGGAGAGGATAATAGTCTAGCCACCACTGTGCATAGATTGAAAACTATTAGCAGGATACAGTAAAGAAGAAACGAGATGTCAATGCTTGAACAGTTCAACAATATACCTGCAGAGATGAGGGGGTGTCGATGCTGACATCACCATCATCTTCATTTACATGGACTGTAACACCTAGAGGCACTTTTCCAGGGGGATACAACGCCCACCTATTTTAAACACAATGACCTCAAAATACTTAGAATTAAATATCATATAGTTATATTTTTGTGTTCAATGTCCAACAAAGTGAGCTCAAGGAATGCAAGGACTAGCGAGCTAGATCACAGTTCCTTAGCCCTATAACATGAAAACTATAGTAGCTATTATCCTTGTAAGTTGAAATGAGGAAACTTACAAAATGAATAACTAAAGGAATAATAGAACTAACTTCATTTAACAGGCTTAGAAAGCTCCTATTTAATTCTACTTTGTGGTCCTAAATTGTACGTGAGGCTCTAATATATATGTTACTAATTACTAACAATTATAAAATAAACTACTTGTTCAAGCAAAAAAATATGTCTACCTTTTCCGACCGCAAAGTAGGGTGTTCCACGCGCTGGTAAGAGCTGGATCAACATGCCAAGATGCACCAGACCTCTCGGGACCAACTATAAGCCATCTGTATGGCGGACGATTTTCTTTGTCCAAGATCTCAAACCAATCTTCTTGAAACAAATGAGGCACACTATAGTCTTTCAATAATTCAGGAGCAGCTTCTGCAAACTACATGAAACGTTGAATCCTTAAGTATTTTTCACTCTAAAACTGATGTTAAGAAAGCTTTATATAAATGTACCCTGTCATCGAAAACGTAAAGAGGATCTTCATCCCTCTGGAGTTTCATATACGAGATGTAATCCTTGAACTTCATGGAAATTTTGTTGGGACTCCTCTGAGATATTCTAAATGGGACTTCACCATATTTCTCTGATAATTGGTCGATTGTCCATGTCTTACTGGCAGGCCAAGAATCAGCAAGGCCAGAGAGCAAAACCTAAACCATAGACAGGGACAACATTACAAAAACTCGCATATCTGAAAATGTGTAACAGCGCACAATCTTGTGTTTTCAGCACACCAAGATACAGATAAAAGACTAGATCATACAGGTTTCTTGGCGTCGTATTCTTTGGAAAACTCATCCAAAGAGATATCACTCCTACGTTCCACATTCCCGTCATCAAAAGCGAACCCGTCAAGAGATGTATTACACCTATAGAATCTTTTATACAAATACATCGAATGGAATCCTGTACATAAGCATAGTCCATCATTAAAACAACAACCAGAGAACAAACATAATCATATCACAAATGAACATCCCGAAGAAGAAAAAAACAAAACAAATGAATCAACAAAATGTTACCATCAAACTGCAAAGGCTTTCTGTATGCATTTTCTTGAGTAACTCCTTCTCTACATAAGCAGAGAACCAATCAACCATTACAAATTCAAATAAGCAGACATAGAGTGTGACTCTGATAACTCTCAACATTAGCCAAAAGAGTAACATATCTAATGACAATTCTAAGGCTTTTATAAATCGCTAGAAGTTAGTTAGGCCTTTTATATGGGATTATTGGTTAGGTGGACGCCTAAACCGATTTTTAGAATGTTCAAACTAATAGATCCCAAATGGATCCTACTAATTCCTCAATTCAAATGTTTCATCGAACACTTAAAACTTACATATGCAATGTAGTATTTTTCCAGGAGCCTTTGTACTCAAAAGGACCCTTCGCTCTTCTAAGGCACAAGCTCATCCATAGAGGCTCTTCGTTACATAAAATATACATCACACTACACATCAAAACATTCAAATTCATCAACCTTAGCCTTCAAATTTTCCGATACTAAAATCGATTAATAGTCAATCTAAGATATCACCTGCTGACGCAAGCGAGGTGAGCGATGTCTCGAGGATCAAGGTAATCGAGGAGAACGCATATGGTTTCATCGGGGAGGACGCTGAGATTACCGAGCGCCTCTGGTCTCCGATCTCTCGGTACAAACGACGTCGTTGCGTCCATTTTACCCGGTGGCGCGTGGTGTGATTCGAGTCTGGTCACCGAGTGCTGCGCGGGGTTTCCAACGTGGATAATATGCCTTTCGCACGTTTGTTACGACTTACGCGTTATTGTTATTGATACGCCGTCGTTTTTGACAAACGGGATCTGGAAAGTGTATTATCGCGTTTGGCTTACGCGAAGTCGTTTTTTTTCACGAAAAATGGCACGTAGTCTTTAGTTAATGGGCTATATGAAGCTCATTTTTAAAAAGGAATAATACTACAAAATGGGCTTTGTTTCTATATGATGTTTTGGTTTAGGATACAGAATTTACATTTACATTTCTTTAAAAGTATTTTTAAAGATATAATTTGATAATCATTCAATCAATTTAAAAATAGATTGTAAAATTTTATTGTTTTAATAAAATTAAAATTAATCTAAAACCTTAAAATATGCTTTAAACTTTTAAAATTAGTTATATTTTGAAACAATACGTATAAAAATAATACATTTCTGTATTTATCTCATTTATTTGTACATAAAGCTGAGCAACAATATAATATTCCAAAATAATATTCCGAAAACACAATGAGAGAAAAATGTTCCCATTACCCATTTTCAGCAATGAAAAGGTCACTGTGCAGGAGCCACCAATACAAAGTGATCAATCAATAGATGAATGCATTTGACAAAAAAAAATGATGAATACATAAATTCTCACAGATTCTTTACAAGTTTAAAACAACCCTCAAAGATGAAAAAAAAAAACGTTACAGTTGTTACAAATATTATGTACATAAATGAAAAAGATTTTATACTATATAAGTTGGGAAAGTTAATATTACTCCACATCCTATATATCATCCATCACCAGCTGTCTTTCTCTTCTTTGTTCTTTATAACATCTGCTTGTGACAAAGCTAGAAACAACAGAAATGGAACCACATGCTGTTCCTCCTTCAAGGAATCGACATGCAGTTTGCATACCATATCCAGCACAAGGCCACATCAACCCCATGCTGAAAGTGGCCAAGCTTCTCCACGCCAGAGGCTTCCACGTCACCTACGTCAACACCGAGTACAACCACCGCCGCATCCTCCGCTCACGTGGCCCTCACGCTCTCGACGGTCTCCCCTCCTTTCGCTTCGAGACTATCCCCGATGGGCTTCCTTGGACCGACTTGGACGATAAGCAGGACATGCTTAAGCTTATAGACTCCACCATGAACAACTGTTTATCTCCTTTCAAAGATTTGCTCACCCGGTTAAACTCCGGTTCTGATGTACCGCCGGTTAGCTGTATTGTCTCTGACGCTTCCATGAGTTTTACTATTGACGCGGCAGAGGAGCTTGAGATTCCGGTGGTTATGCTTTGGACGAATAGCGCCACTACACTCATGTTGTATCTTCACTATCAAAAACTCATCGAGAAAGGGATCATTCCTGTAAAAGGTACCATGCATCTCGACTTGGTTTACATCATATTTGTTTTGAAAATTTTCTTAGGACATCTCTAGCTCATGCCTAATTTTCCTCAAAAAACATTTTCTCATTAAACTTTATTTATTTTATTTTTAGATAAATTTCAAATTTTAAATTTAATATAGGGATTGATTAAAAAAGGGTTGTAAAAATTGAGGACATTTAAAAAAAAAAACTAATCACAATCATATTTTAATTTCTTTTTTAAAGTAGACTAAATGAATATATATTAATTCTGAAAAATAAAACTTTACATTTTTTGTTTAGTACTGAGTATTTTGAAAATAAATCTACGGTTAAAAAAAATACAATTTAAATATCTACTGCTAAATTGTGAATCAAATGTGTAAAGCTATAAGACCAACCAATCATATCCATAATATTTCATTTTTTGTTAATACATAAAATCGTTATTTTAATAATTAATAATATAAAAGTACTTATATACTAGAATTCATACTATTTTTTTATGTATCAAATAAAAAATGTAACAATCACTATACAAAAATGCGCCAATCAATATTGATAGTTAAGCTAAAATTTATTATATATGTTTTATGTGATATAATATAAATTTATATAGTAAATATTGAAATTCATGAATATCGTATACAAGTTTTTTATAAAATTAAAAGAAATGCAGTTTATATGTAACTTCTTATAAATAAAAATAGTATTAGTAAGAAAAATACATTTAAAATGATCTAAAACGCATGCAAAATTTTTACTAGATGAGAGTGATATGAAGACGGAGATAGACTGGATACCATCGATAAACACCATACAGCTAAAAGACTTTCCAGACTTCATCATCGAGACAGATCATCAACACCTCATGCTCAACTTCATCACCCACGTCACCCAATCATCCAAACGCGCTTCCGCTATAATCATCAACACATTCGAAAACCTCGAACACGACGTCGTCTCATCTCTCCAATCAATTCTCCACCCACGTATCTACCCAATCGGACCGTTACCGATCCTCGAAAACCGGGCAATTAAAAAAGACAGCGAGATCGGACGGTTGAGATTAAATCTATTCGAAGAGGAAACCGAATCTTTAATAAATTGGCTCGATACAAAGGGGAGGAAGCGTGTGGTTTACGTTAACTTCGGGAGCATAACGGTTTTAACGAGGGAACAGGTTCTAGAGTTCGCGCGGGGGTTAGCGATGAGCGGGAAGGAGTTTCTCTGGGTGGTGAGATCGGATCTCCCGGCGGAGTTTCTCTCCGAGACGGTGGATCGTGGGAAGGTTGTTACGGGGTGGTGTTGTCAGGAGGAGGTGATTTCGCATCCTGCGATCGGAGCGTTTTTGACTCACTGTGGATGGAATTCGACTGTGGAGAGTGTGGTCTCCGGTGTTCCGATGATCTGTTGGCCGTTTTTCGCGGATCAGTTGACGAATATGAGGTTTTGTTGCGGGGAGTGGGGGTTGGGGGTGGAGATTGGGGGGGAGGTGAGGAGGGAGAGGGTGGAGGCGGTGGTTAGGGAGGTTATGGATGGAGTTGAGGTGAGGGAGAATGTTGAGGAGTGGCGGTGGGTGGCGGAAGAAGCTTCGGTGTCACCGTGTGGTTCGTCGTTTGTTAATTTCGAGACGGTGGTTAATGAAGTGCTTATGGGTGACGGTTAGAGCGCAAATTTTTTTGTTTATATGTCTCTCACTGTCATCTGAGCTGGTTTGAATGAAAATAAACTCAGATTTTCTAAATAAAATCACAGTTCAAAAATATACCTGCAATGATGTATACTTTTTTTTTCTTTGTTTCTCACTTTGTTATATATATAGGCAGACCCTGAGATTTAAGAGGCTATAGGCAATTTAGAAAATATTTGAACTATTTTTTTTATATATATTTAGGACCTAATATTTTTGTTTGTCTATGTAAATTATTTTCAAAAACTTTAGTGGCATGAAATGAATGTTTTGGTAGATTTGAGTTAGTTTTTTGGCTCAGGACTGGCTCCGAAAACTTCTAAACAAGTGTGGGGTCAAGAGATAGAAGAAATCATGAATATGATTATATGAATGATATAGGATAACGTTGAATTTGTTTTTGGTGTAGGATAACGTTGAAATTATTAGAATAAAAAAAAATGAGTAAGAAGAATATGTGAACTCAGTCTAGATTAGGTCAGAAAGAAATATTTTAAGTAGAGAAAAAGACATGACAGGATTATTATAAAGAGATAGAGCCATCTTTAAAGTTTTGAAGTAAGAACTAAGAACACTTTTAACCCATGTTGTTTAGGAAGTTGCTTAAAAGGAGAGAGGTGCTTAATTTAAAGAGAGAGTGTAAAAAATGCTTAATTAAACATTTTTCACATTCTCTCTCTTTAAATTAAATATCCCTCTCCTCCTAAGCAACTCTTTAAACAATCTCCATTAGACATGCTCTAAGAACAACCTTAATGGTGAAAGACTCACAAAGTTTGTTAAAAAAATTAATTTATTAAAATTTTGATTATAAAATAGTTTAAACTAATCATTAGCTGACATTTGTCATTTGAGATTTTTTAACTTCCGCAAAAGTTTCTTCCCGTACATACCATCTCTTCCCTCTCTTCTACTTTTTCATTTTATTCTATTTGTGTATTGGTTAAAGACTCATTGAGAGACTCCCACTAATCATGCTCTAAGAATGTGAAGTCTGTACAAATTGGGAAAAGATTAATCGTTTTTTTTTTCTATAGAATAAATATGAAAGTGTGTGTAGAGATCTTGTCATTGCATGGTATCTGCACTCGAATGGCGACCAAATTGACAGATGATGGAGGAGAGACACGTATACCAATGCAGTGAATACTAGACATCTCATATCACATGCATCCTCTAGTCACCCTTCTCACCAGTATCAGTCACTCTCCTTTTCTTTTCTATTTCTTCACATATTTGGTTTAATTCCAAATCCCTATTTATTTTTACATAGATAGAGTGCACAAATATTTATTTAGTTGTGAAGTTTGAGACAACACTGTCGATCGGCTTAGGTACATGAATAAAATCTCATTCATTTTCAACTCATAAAGAAATCTCGGCTACCGCGAGCTACCCAAGAGTTTTGCTTTTTCTTCATGTGTGTTTTGTTGTTTTGGTGAGAGACTATAGATTACCTAAGAGTTTCAAGAAATAAAAAACGAACACTACTAATGGTTACCGTCTATGTATATATGTTCATAACCGAGATTCCTAGAGACTGAGTATCCATCATTGTTATGCATGTATTCTGTTTTTTTTTTTTGGTAAACTATTCTGTTATTAGAAGACGATCATATACCGTCTATGTATATATATGTTCATAACGGAGATTAGCTTTATTTGGATTCAGTTGTGTATATATGGACATGGCAAAAGCAAAGATATGAATTGTCTGCATAACGAAAACAAGCATGAGAAGCATCTGGGGTGGTGGCGCAGTTGGCTAGCGCGTAGGTCTCATAGCTACTGAGTGATCCTGAGGTCGAGAGTTCGAGCCTCTCTCACCCCAATTTTTCGTTATACCAAACCATTAACCATATGTTTTGAAACGATCCTGTTTGAAAAAAAAAGAGATCCTTTTATCAGAAAGCCAGACCATGAGATCAGAGATTTCGTATTATACAACAGGCCTAATCATCATAGTTTTAAAATCCATATATAACATTTAAGCTTGGGCCTCTGTTGAGCCCACTAGATTCGATCGTTTTTTCGTCTTCATAAATGACAAAGTGGGTCATCAGTCATGTCGTGGTCATGAATGTCGTCACGAAGCAACTATTCGAGAGAGGATAAGTTATAGAAAAAGGATTAAAGCATGTGGATATTGGTATACATATCATCACTTAAGAACTACTCCACGATATGGTTTATATGGCTAATCAGTCATTTATTTGTCACTTCAATTCTCTCACATGTTCCATTTCATTCGTACAAACCCGTCCCTACAATATATACATTTATTTATAAGAATGCCATCACACCAATATCGTCTCAAAGTTAAGTCGCCGATATTCTTACACACAACCTGTTTTTTTTTTTCGATTCAATCGTTTTAAGATGTTTGAACTTGAGTCATATAATCATCGTTGAGTATTGAACAAAATAATTAATGATTGGCTTGTGTAGATTAGAAAAGGGTTATGATACATAGTGATCCACATGGAAATCTCATGTGTGCACATGAGGAACTTAAGAGACTACGGCAATGCGTTTTATAATATTTTTTGACGTGAAAGTGAGGGAGATGAAAAGATATATTAACACCTCCACCAATAAATGCTAAAGTAAGTCACATGGAATTTCTTGTTAATTATTTCATAACTATTCATTTCATAATTATTTCTATTTTTGCAAAAGCAACTTTTTCTTTGATGTTTGGTGCTTTTCCCTCCCATTTATCATTTATGATTTGATTGATGCCTTTCATCGTTTTCCTACGAAATTATATTTTTTCAATATATTTTTAAGCGATAATACATAGTATTTCATTTCGTAATTATCTTTGGACTATTTCGAAAAGGCTCTTTTCTTTTGATATATGATCCATCTCTCGTTTATCTTTTATGTAAGTTAAACATCATACATGCTTCGTGACGACGAATTTTCAATTTTGTTTCCATTGACGTTTAACAACGTTAAAAAATGATATTACTTTTACCAAAAAAAATTGATATATACATCCTCTAAATAGACTTTTATATATAAGAATTCGAGTGCAAAGTAATTTCGCTCGGTATAATAATAATCACAGAATGTTCAAAAAGGAAAATGCTAAACAATTTCAACATGCAGGATTCGGAGGGGACAAAGTTGGATAGGCATCAACTTCAGGAAAACGAGAGATGTCGAATTTGAGTTACAAAAATTGGATTGGAGTGAACAATAATGAAAGCCTGTGCTCTGACGGCTTAGATTCCAATCTTCTGTTTACATCAAACAGTTTCTTACTATTACGTACATTTATTGATGAGTCTTATCTTTTCGCCAAAAAAGAAACAATTTTGTTTTCTCCACAAATAAAGTTTTTTCCTCTCTAAACACTGTAGTATCATGCGACGGTGAATATATGATGAATTTAATTTTCATGTCTATAACTGCCCAAAAAGTAATATTTTCCCCACTTCGTTATGTATGGGCTAGCTTGGACTACACGTCATGGACTCATGGAAGTAAAAAGTGAGTTGTCATTATGATTTTTATAAACAATGTGGGTTTGGTTGATTATAGAAACTGACCTAAGAAAGAAGATTAGAAACTGACTTTCCAGCACTGAAAAGGAAAAGAGACTATAAGGAAACAAAACTTTTTTTGTAAGTATTTTTATACTATGTCATGTATATTTTACGAGGTATCGGCACGTAATAATAAACCTGAGACTTGCATGTAATAATCATAATTGTGGACAATGTATCACAACTCTGAAAAGTGGTGCAAGCCAAGACAAAACGACCCATACCGCCAGTCCATCACACACACATAACATAAGAGTACCTAAGTAACTATCTGTATATTATATAGTACAATCGAGCAATAGACCAGCGAACCAATAGTCTATAATCCCAAAACATTTTTTTTGAAGAAAATTATATACACATAGACTCTTAAATCTGTAAAAAGAGAATTATTTTATTGAAACATTCAATAAATCGTATATAAACCCTAAAATCCCAGAATCAGTCCTATACACTAAAATAAATTTGATACTGTAATTACATTGATATTACATTAGTGAATATTAATATTTTCAATAAGCCTTGGGAACACAGTTTCAGATAGAAATCAATTGGTTTGGATATATCGGATAAATTATTTTTATATCTAATAGATATTTATGAGATTTTGATTTAGTTTCGGATGCAGAATATATTATATAACATGTTAATTTAAATGGTTTAGTGTTTACACATTTGCTTATTCATCAAACCAACAAAAATTCAAATGAATAATTATATTTTAATATAAAAATTAAAATATTATATATAATATAAAAATAGATAAAAGATAATGTGGTCTAGTGATAACAATGTTCTCACTCTTCGGATTGGTTCAAGTGGGTTTGATATTATTTTATCTTGTATTAAAAAAATTAATTGTTTTTTCCAGATATTCGGGCATCTTTTCGGTTTTTCGTTCTGTTATTTTGGATATAGAAATATAGGAACCATTCGGATATTTTAGCATTTTGGTACAATTTCGGTTTTGGATACTTCAATTTGCTTTTTCGATTCCTATTTTTTCCCTAGTCCAATGAATGAACAATCGTCTCTAGCGTTAGACCAAAAGAAAAACGTCTCTAGCGATGGACAATAGTCGACAGTTTCTTTTTAGCAACAAAATAAAAACATTATAAAGTAATTATTTTCTCTCTTATAAATCATGCAAGTTTTGAACACTTTTTTTCATTGATATTTGGAGTCACCCATTTGTATTCTTGTTCGGTGTTCAGACCGAACTGTTTATAATCTCTCTTAATTAAAGTTAAACTAGTGGTTTTCAATACTGTCAAGAGCACTAAACCACAATATAGTTGCTATCATCAAATTCATAAGATAAACCAAACCGCGTAGAAAGCACCATTGACGATTTGACGTTCGAAGATTTTTATTTTGCCATTTTTAATTGAGCATCTTTTATTGTTGTTTTTTCTCGATATCTTCTTGAAAGTATCGATATGTTAACTATATAAAGTTTTTTAAAACAATAAAACTATCAGGTGAGTGACAATGGTAGTATGCTAAAGTATTTAAGAGTTTCTTTCCAAACGGAAACTCCTAAAATATCTCTTCAATTTCTCTTACTTTTTATATATTTAATTTTTAAATATACTTTAAACCTAGCATTTAAGAATTACTCCCTTTGTTTCAAAAATATACATTTTCTATAAAAAAAGTTGTTTAAAAAAATATGTATTTTTCTATTTTTAATGTATTTTTTTGTCAATTGATAATAAAGAATTGTAAATTTTAAAAACACTAATAACATTTCTTGAAGTTTTATTGGTTTTAAAATATAGGGAAAAAACTATACATTAATAAATAAATTAAATATGTTTTTTAATAAATGTGAAATTTTTTAAATATGTATTATTTGAAATAGAAGGAGTACAAAATAATGGGAACGAAACCAAAATAAACAGACTAATAGTAGTATGACAAAACACAGGAAATAATTCAAAAAGTTTCGTATAATTATTTATTCGGACAGCTTAAATGAATTGGTGTAGCTATCAAAGTCGTACTCGTAGATACTTTTGACTTTTGTCCCAAAGGTCCCCAACTACGGTTATACACTTTATTATTACATCTATGATAATATAAAAAGAACTATGATTAGAATTAACAGTGAGCCAGGCACACTTGTAACTTGTGCTATATAAAATGACTCCGTGTTAAATTGTGGCTAGTACATTTACACTAATTTCGAGTTTGAAAAGCATAGTGAGGTTAGGAAATAAGGCACTGACATTAATGGAAGGACAACGTCTCCACACTAATCTATAATCAAAATTTCTAGATCCAATGTATATTAAATTAAGTTAAAGTTGCTTTCAAGTCAAACTTCGGATTAGATCCACAACACACGGTTAGTTCATGCGGAACATTTGACTTATGGTATGTGATTGGTCGCAAAGCATATACTACTATAATGAGCCACTTACCAAGTTGATTTGTGTGAAAATAAAGTATATATAACTATAAAGTCTGGAGTTAACCTATATATTTTTTTTTAAAACTGATAGGTAACATATAGTATAGTTTTTACGCAATTTATAGTATAGATTAGACCAGGAATCAATCACATTTCCTTTTCTCACCCGTTTATCGTTAATCTCCAATTAAGTACAACTGACTTACCTAGTCATGTAGGTCTGGCGCACAATTTACATTATATAGTATGGCTCAATAGTTTCAGAGCATAATAATATACATTATCAGTAATGCGTGTTAACGTCACATCAAATCATATATATTAGTAGTAAATAGTATATCAGTAATTTTCAAATTCGACGGTAAAACCACTACAATTTCGAATTCATTTTTGGTTTTCCGTGCCTAAAGATTTGCAATAAATATATAGTAAGGAATCTCATATATTCTATTTAAAACAAGAAAAATGGGACATAGCTAAACATCACATGTGATCCAACAGATTATTAACTGATCCGTGAAGTTTTCTTTGTCACGGTCCGCTAAACAACACACAGGAGCTCGAACACCGTGCACTAAACTTATCCACGTTCTATTCTTACGCTTGCACCTAGAAAAATATGTGATCGCTGATCCTCTGCATTCAGGCGTACGGTTTACGGACACCGACTCACCGTCAAATCAGCCACCACATATAACCGCGTTTTATATATATATGGGACCTAGTTTCCCCCGATTTACCCACTATTATTTCACAAAATATCCAATGGTTGTCTTCTTTGATACATTATTTATATGGTGATTGCTGAAGGAATGTACGATAACAAAGATGATAAAGATCAAAGACTCAAAGTTCTTTGAGGAAAAAAAATAATTTGGAAGTAAGTATGAAAATAGATTTAAACTAGTTCATTTTAAGTTGGTTTAGAGAAAATAAAATGATGAACTAAGAGAATCCGCAACCGTGAAACTCATATGAGTCTTTAAGAAAAATGGTATTTCGAACTTGGTAAGAATATTTCAGATTTTTTGTTTCAAAAAATAAAAATAAAAAGATGACCATTCACAGGTTGCCACATGTCCTGGAGACCCGCAAATAGTGTAAGGATTCGATAAGAAACAGTCTTTATTTAAGAATTTTAAGGATCAAATCCTTAAATTTTTGTGGAATCTACTAATTATTTAATCATGTTTTTCCTAAAGATTCTCCCTTAAGGACCCCCATTGGAGGTGCTCTAAACTCATCTTAAGTTGTTCTACTTATTAAACGGAAAATATCATATACCTATAGATACACATTAATTTTTATTAGAATGTTAAATGTTTAAACAAAAAATAAAATATCCATTTTTACTATTTTTTGGTCCCGTGTTTTTGTGATTACTATTTATTTTGGCAAACTGTATGTTTTTGTCAAAGAATGGGCTTATATTATAATAACACTATGTTGTTATTTTTGTCAAAGAATGTGCTAATATAAGCAAACTGTATTTTATTCTCTTCTACCCATCTCTTTATTTGTTTGTTATTAGAATCACTACGTTTCCCCAAACACAATAGATTACTTACGCAAACTTCTTGTCTCTTTGCATGCTGCTGGAATTTCATTCGAGCAACCTGATCCTCTCTTCATGATTTTATCATTCTTCCAATAAAATACACATCTTCACGTGGCTTTATATATATTTACAATACCTATACGTTGTTCTTTTCACTACAAGAAAACAAGTCTTTAGCGACTACAATATTGGTAGTAAATTGGTTGTAAAAGCACATTTACGACTAACTTACATCTAAATGTGATTAGTCGTTATACGCTAGTCGTAATTCACTTTTCGACGCGCATTAGTCGTAAATGTACGACAATTGATGTTAGTCGTAAATCAGTAGTAAAAGCTGTAGTCGTAAAAG
>CAKOAT010901820.1:74780-121773 GCA_932364175.1 Eruca vesicaria subsp. sativa
TTTATTTTAATAATATAAAATTAAAGAAAAATGATGGAGGATATATAAACTGTTATCAAATATTTATTAATAGAATCATTAAGTGTCATATATATATATTAGTCATTTATGGTAATTCCGTAGGTTTTATTTATGGAAATAAAATAAAATAGTAATTATATCTTAGGGAACAATCATTAAGTGTCATATATATATTAGTTATTTATAGTAATTCCGTAGGTTTTATTTATGGAAAGAAAATAACATATTATATCATTATATCATATAGTTTGACTAACTAATGTATCTAGCAACCTATAAAAATCCAATGTGGACTTACTTATTTTTCAATTGAATCTAATTGACTACCTAATTGAATGACACCTATGCATTGGAGCCTCTTTTAATTAATACAAAATTGAGGTTACATCTTTTCAAATGTTCCTCAATTAATATATAGGGGATCAGTAGTAATTAATGGCATCTTACCAAAAGGAAGCTTCTCTTATTTTCCCTTAAATACGGCGAGAACACTGAATCAATAAAAAAATAAAATAAAAATAGAGAGTGAACAGAATAATTATTCGTTTATTTAATTCAACGCGCCAGAGAGAGTAACCGAGCTAACGGAAGTATTTCTTTATTAATCAGAGTTCCTCACGAGGTGGCTCCTGTCGAGATTGGATCCATACACACACGACGTAGCCTTCTCCAACTTCACTCTCTCTTTCTCTCTCACACTCTCCACTTTCAAGTCGTAGACATAACATAGCTTTCTCTCTCTCGTCGAAGAAGAAGGATTGTAGTATCATCCCCATAGAAAAAAGACTCCAGATTTAATCGTTTTTCTTTATAAAACATAAAAACAGAGCGTATCTTCTGCTCCAAGAACGCGACTTCAAGCCTCCAAGGGGAGGGAGAACCCAACCAAAACAACAAGGTGTCGTGTCTTTTTCTTCACTCTGTTTTTTTTTCTCCTTACCTTTCTTCTTGCTCTGTTTTCATTTTCTTGATTTGATTCAATTCGATTCGATTTCTGTCTCATTTTGATGGGTTTTCCTTCAATTTTCTTGGGTTGTGATCTGTTTTCGATTACACAAAAAAAAAATCAAAACTTTTTGCTTATCTTATTTAAAATTTTCTAGTGAAAATTCTACCCAGAATTCATGGATCTGGAATATAATATCTAAAGCTCAAATCTTTACCTTTTGCAGCTTCTCTAATTGCGTTTCTTTCTATTTACAGGGATCTTTAAGAATTTTAGCTAAAAATGTCAATGCCACTGCAACGTGGCATCTCAGGAGGAGTACGAGTCTCTAACAGCAGTGATGATCTCAGAGACTCTCAAATGAAAGACAAGTCAGATAAGGAAACACGTTCCTCTGATCACTTAACCTTGAGGTTCCCTTTCGCTTTCCTCTTTAGTCAATCTCCTTCCAAAACTGGAGAAAACGGTTTTCCCACTGATCCTTACAGCGCAAGGAGCAGACACAAGTTGATGTTACTGTTTCTCAAGATCAGTTTGGTTCTAATTGTGATCCTTGCTCTAGCTGGTTCCTTCTGGTGGACGGTTTCTATCTCCACGTCATCAAGAGGTCATGTGTATCATAATTATAGGAGATTACAGGAGCAGCTTGTGTCAGATTTGTTGGATATTGGTGAGATCTCTGCTGGTCCCACTAGGTTGAAAGAGTTGGAGTATTGTAGTATAGAAGCTGAGAACTATGTCCCTTGCTTTAATGTCTCTGAGATTGGTGATGAGAATGATCGGTTTTGTGGGCCTGGATCGAAGCAGGAGTGTTTAGAGTTACCTCCTGTGGATTACAAGGTTCCTCTTAGGTGGCCTACTGGTAAAGATGTGATATGGTATCATAATGTTAAGATCACTGCTGATGAAGTGTTGACTTCTGGTAGTATCAACAAGAGGATGATGATGATGGATGATGATCAGATCTCTTTCCGTTCCGCGTCTCCTATGTTTGATGAGGTTGAAGATTATTCTCATCAGATTGCTCAGATGATTGGGATTAAGAATGATAACTTCATTGAAGCTGGTGTAAGTAATAAGTAGCTTCTTCTTAAATTTCTCTCTCTGTCTCAGTTTCTTATATGCTATTTTGTTTTTTTCAGGTGAGGACTATACTGGATATTGGATGTGGTTATGGTAGCTTTGGAGCACATCTGCTCTCTAAGCAGCTTTTGACTATGTGCATAGCAAACTATGAAGCATCTGGTAGTCAAGTTCAGCTAACACTTGAGAGGGGTTTACCTGCTATGATTGCTTCTTTTGTATCAACGCAGTTGCCATATCCTTCTCTTTCCTTTGATATGTTGCATTGCTCAACATGTGGCATTGATTGGGATAAGAAAGGTAACACTTAAGACTGATTATTCTCATTTTCTTGTACTCCCCTGGCCTTAATGTAAGTTTATAATCCTCTGTGTACAGATGGTCTTCTCCTTGTGGAAGTTGACAGGGTTTTGAAGCCAGGAGGCTACTTTGTTTGGACATCTCCACTCACAAACGCTCGTAACAAAGAGGATATAAAGAGATGGAACTTTGTTCATGATTTTGCTGAAAGCATCTGTTGGACTCTTCTATCTCAGCAAGACAAGACAGTTGTTTGGAAAAAGACAGTCAAAACCAAATGTTACAGTTCCAGGTCAGTAACACACTCTCACACACACACCATATTGTATTAAGTTTTCTTACATTAAATGTTCATGTTGCAATAAACAGGAAGCCTGGAGTGGGACCTTCTGTGTGTAGCAAAGGGCATGAAGTTGAGTCTCCGTATTACAGACCGCTTCAGATGTGTCTTGGTGGAACACGTAGCCGGAGATGGATTCCCATTGAAGCCAGGACAAGATGGCCTAGCCGGTCTAACATGAACAAGACTGAACTTTCACTATTTGGTTAGTCTCCTTCCTTAACAAAGTTCAAAGAGTCTCTGGGCAGTAACTAGGCGTTTATAGAAGATTACTGATTAGTAGTCTGATTTTTAGAACACTGTTCCTTACCATTACCTTCTGAATCCATCTTTTGTTGATCCCTGGGTTGTTTGGTTTGGTTTGGTTTGGTTCAGGTCTTCACCCGGAGGAGGTTGGAGAAGATGCAGCAAACTGGAAAGCAAACGTAAGAGACTACTGGTCTCTCTTATCTCCACTGATATTCTCTGATCACCCCAAAAGACCAGGCGATGAAGATCCATCTCCTCCTTATAACATGCTCAGAAACGTTTTGGACATGAATGCTCAATACGGTGGGCTAAACTCCGCCTTGTTGGAAGCTAAGAAGTCGGTTTGGGTGATGAATGTTGTCCCTACAGCTGGACCAAACCACCTTCCAATGATCCTTGACCGTGGCTTTGTTGGAGTCTTACACGACTGGTGAGTCATCATAACTCATAACTCAAAGTCTCTCATTTCTCGCTGCAGAGTAGTTTGCTCAATCTTTTGTTATATAACTTTTCAGGTGTGAAGCGTTCCCTACTTATCCAAGAACATATGATCTGGTTCATGCTGATAATCTTTTGTCGCTTCAGAGAAGTCAACGCAGAAGCTCATGCTCGCTTCTGCAAATATTGACAGAAATGGACAGAGTACTTCGTCCAGAGGTACTTTAGTTTTGAAAGAAGTAGATTATTTGTTTTTATGTAGAAATATAATAGAGAAGAAAACAACACTTGTGTGCAGGGATGGGTGATAATACGTGACATGGTGCAGCTTGTGGAAACGGCAAGAGCCTTGACAACGCAGTTGAAGTGGGAGGCTAGAGTTGTAGAGGTTGAAAGCAGTAGTGATCAGAGACTCCTCATTTGCCAAAAACCATTCACCAAGCGACAATCAATCTGAAACAAGAAGAAAGAGTAGTTTTATTTTTGTTCCAAGTCTCTCACAGTTTTGGAAGTAGTCACACAACTGTGGTGGCTATACCGGGAAGAAGAAAGGAGAAGGGAGATTGAATATATGGAGCCGGGGACGTAAGACCGCCGGTGAAAGTTTCTTTGTATGGTTTCATGAGTTCCCATTTTTATAGAATGTTACATGTTATATTTTACTTTGGGGTTACTATTTTTATTATATTACAGTGAAAAGAATATGATCCATATTTGTGAAGATGTTTGATGAAATATAAGTTGACAAACACTATTCAGTAGAATAGGACATGAATAGTGTTCTATGAGAGAGTATCATCTGTTTGCATTGGCCAATTCATAACATGTATAGAAAAGAGGAGATTTCAATGTGCCGGTGACTCTGCAGCTGTCTTTGATCACTTCACTGGCTCAGTGAACTGTTTGTTAAGGTAAATTAGCTTAGTGAGCAAGCTGGAGATCGTCTTGCAGCTAGTCCTCACCTGATGTTGATAACCCCAAGAATGTTGTAGTCTGCTCTTTGATCAGTGTACAGTTAGATAACAAGATCAGTTAGATTTGGTTAAGTCAGGGAAGCAAACAAGCATCGCCGCATAAGGAAGGTTGATAGTGTATGGTTTTGCTTACTGCTTTCACACCTTGTCCAACGCTGAGAGATTTGGCTATAACTGACCATTATGTGAACTTATTATGTGAGTCAGTCATGTTTTTTTGTACCAAGTTTCTTGGCATGTAGGATAGATATTAATTTACGATATATGGCAGTGTTTGGTCATATCATGTATTAGTAGTGTTCCAGCAAATTTGGTTGGCATTGGCTTTGATATTTCTCGATTTTAACATAATATACATCATTGGAATGATTATGTTACAGTTTTTAAGACGACGAGGGTAACTGGCCCATGGAACTCGGATTGGATAGTGTCTTAAAAACTAATCTATACGCCATATAGACTCCTAAAACATGGATTTGAGTTGGGTTCATAACGTGTGATCCATATTCTCATCATTTCATTTCTAAAAAGATGCTGAACTAGTAATGTAATTTTTTTTTTGTCAAGAACTAGTAATGTAATTACCTATATAGTTTCCAAAGGAGAAAACCTTTGACAAAATAGATAAATGAATCTTTTAAAAGCTTGTAAAATATTTGGAAGAACAAGATGATACATGTACCAAAGAGAAGGATAATATTTGCAGAGAATAATAACTCTGCAAATTGGAGAACCCCTCTCATGATGGAATTTGTTATATGCCTCCAGAACAAAGCTAACAAGTATAGATCTTGCTGCTGAAAGAAGAGGCAAATCTTCCATGAACTTTAAAAAATAAATCAACCCAAAAGCTAACAAAGAAAAACCCTATTTGATTAATCTTTCATCAAATATATAAACAAAAACTCAGAAATCATCTGAAACTATAGAACAAGAACATTGTAACAGGAGTATTAGACGCTTGCGCTTGAATATGGAAGATGAAGGATAGCCTTTGATATATATATAGAGACGGCCACTAGCTTTCTGCTTCTAAAAACCCTACTTCTTGTCCTAATTTAGTATAACGTTTTATTGGGCCGTAATGGGCCTCCGTTCAGGCCTTTTAATAAAAAAAAATTTGGAAGCCTGCTTTATCCCTTTTGATATTATACATGTTTCGTTGCATCTTGGTTTTTCTCCCCACCTGTGAACAATATTATTTATAGAGATCTTCTCTGGTTCACCTGATTCTGTGTCTGATCATATTAGCTTTATTTTAGTTTCAGCTTTAATTACACACATCCTATCACGCATCGCGTGGTCTGCTGCTATTGAACCATAACCAAACAACTTGGTCTTTAAACAAATTTATAATTAATACTATCATGCTTGTCAGACACATGAGATTGTACGTGTTTAGTTGACATTGTATTGGACTTATAACATTTCATGTACGTGTTATTTCAAGTACAATTCAATTCAAATACTATTAGGTTGCGAGATCTAAAGCATGAACAAAGAGAAATTAAAGGATATATCCTTCATGGAAGTATAGAATATACATCCTTATCTAATCTACGGCTCATATTATTCGGTACGAACATTGTATATAATAATTCTGAAGAGACTAGCATAGGAACCTAAGCAAATTTGCTGGTTTAAGTAGTTTTGTAGAGCTGTGTTCACAGTGCCGGTCCTAGGATTTCATAGGACTCGAACCATGGTTCATGTTGGCCATAGGACCGAATCATGGTTTATGTCGCAGGAGAGATAAGCTGTTTAACCACTACACTAAAGACAACTTTTGACAAATGTGGCCGGTTATTTTGATATATATTTGCGGCCGGAAGCCCATGCTTCTTTTGGTTGGGCCCATGGCCGGTTCTGTGTGATCATCATGTGGATGCATGAACTTGCAGTTGGGACAAACAGGAGTTGATATGCACAGCATGACCAGCATGTGGCATTTCATGCACACTCTTGTTACCATCTCTTGCTCCGTGTGATCAACATCATCATCATCATCACCACCTTCAAACGCAAGCCAAGGCAGTGATCGGTTTAGTCCCGTCCCGGTTGTGGTCGGGTTTGTTAAGTTTGATGATGACACGGTCTGGTTGTGATTTGATGATCCGTCTATCTTTGTGGTGATTCTTGAAGGTGAAAGGTTCAGCTCAAGGTCTAGGCTCATCTTAGGTTGTTCAACAACCACCGAAGTATTATGGTCATATTTCTATATACAGATCAAGTTGCAATTCACGAAATAAATGATTATAGATATATGATCATACTAGTGTTGCAATACATTATACAAGTTACCCATGTTTATTTTTTTTAATTTTGGAATTGAACAATTCGTGCCTTGTTATTTATTTATTCTTTCCCACAACCACGACTGAAAACCAAAACCAAGTGTTGAGAGAGCAATTAATAAACAAGAATGAAGCTATGATTGGTCGGACCTAGCCATCCAACTTGGGCTAGATTAATCAGATTTAAACAAAAAAGCACATCTTAATGTGTAAAAATGATTTATATGAGCTGGGAACATTTAAATGTCTAACGTTACACAAATGGGCCTTTTTTAATCTCTCTTTCTCATTAATATGAGACAAACCAAATAAATGTATCTAATCGGATAGTCAACTTAATTACTTTTCATATGGTAAAAGGGAATCAATTAGTGGACAAGAGTTAAGGCAATGGCTATGAGACATTCGTTAAGACACGTTAATAGAATAAAGTCTGGTATATTTTTTTTGTTGTTATTTTCAAATGTAATTTTTTGGAAGTGAGGTGAATACATATTGTTGGAAGAATATTAAGATAAATGTACCAAAGAGAAGGAAAATATTTGCAGAGAAAAATTACTCTGCAAATTAGAAAATCCCTCTCATGATGGCGAATTGATATGTGCCTCCAGAACAAAGCTAACAAGTATAGATCTTGCTGCTGAAAGAAGAGGCATTTTTCTTCCATACAAAAAAAAAAAAAAACCCACACCAACCAAGAAGAGAAAATACCCTAATTTTTTGCTAAGGAAATACCCTAGTTTATCAACTCAGAAACATGTGAAGTCATCAAAACAAGAACTAATCAGCTGTGAGATAGTGTCTATCATGACTTAATAGCAGTAATATTTATACAGAGGCGGCTTCTAGTGTCCTACTTTAAAAAACCCTAATGTTCCTTGTGTAACGCCTAATGAACTTCTTTAATAAAGCCCAAATTATTTTTAAGCCTGCTTAATACTCAAGTTAATCTAAAATTTTAAATTATTCAATAAGAATTTTATTCAAAGATCAAACCGGGTGAAGTAACCGGTTTTCTTACAACATGAAATTAGCAGAGACAAAACAACAACAAAACAAAACAGAAGAAACAACAAATACAAAATAAGAAACAACAAAAGAAACAATGAGCTCTTCGTGTCTGGATCTAAGATCACATTCACAAGAGATTATTCATGAGAACGAACAAAGCTTAGGGACGAAAAACAACAACAGCTTCTTGAAATTACAGACCCATCACAGTCACTTCTTCAATAGATTCCTCGAGAAAATCCTTTTGCAATAAGGATTATTACGCAGTATCGAATGTGGTCTTATGACTTCCACTAGCGAAGCATGAAGTGGACCCTGTTAATATATATGTTCAATCCCGTTCTAAATTCGTTCTAACCAAACCAAACCAAAATTAATCTGACTTGGTACGTAAAGTTTGTAGTACATATATACCTTAGTGGCAGCAAGAGCGGCTTGGATGACGAAGTTAGCGTAAGGGTCTTGAAGAAGATGATCAAAGTGAGGAACAGAGACAAGTTCACGTACAATCTGTGGACGACTCTCGGGACAATGCATGAGACATCTCTCCACCATGTGGCTACTGAACTTCTGCATGGAAAGCTGTACGTAATGCCCTTTTAACTGACTCAACATCATAGCTACCGCACCAGGAATCCTCAGTTCTATAACAAATTGTACTGCGTAGTTCCTACAAAAAAACATATCGATCATGCACAATGAACGTGCGTTTTTTTGTGGGTAATCAGTAATGAAAATGTATTTATTTACCCAAAGGGGTCTTGAGCAAGTAGGAGACTGTTTCTAGAGATTTCACCGATCAGCTTCTCTCGTTGTTGTCTCATTGAATAAGCAATGCATTTTTGGAGTACACAGCATCCATGTCTATGTGTTGCGATCTCAGTACAGTACTTTGTCGCTGCGTCAAAGATAAACTGTCCAAAACAAACAAACTCTAAGCTAATATATATACAATATTAGGGCTCTAATTTTTCTTTTTCAAGTTGAAATATATACATATTTAGAACTATTTTTTATATTTGTATAACTGTATTTCTTACGTAAAATATCATATAATAATTTCTTATATACCGTTGGTAAAAATAATAATTTTATACTAATTTTTTGTTGAAAATTATGTTTTGCTATTATAAATGTTTTTTCTTTAAAATTGGGGCTCCAAAAACTTTGAGCCTGCCCTAGATCTTGAGATCAAGACTCAAGAAGATAGTGATCTGACCTTGTTATCTTCAGTGCTAAGGCATTGCAAGCAACGTTGAATCACATGGTTACCATTTAAATCCTTGATCAAGTCAAGAAAGCCAGGTCTAAGCGCAGACTTCACCAGAGACACTTGTTTTCCTGTCTTGATTGTTTCCACTAACCTCTGAACAACACGAGTACTACCAACACACAAAAGATCATAATACATCCATAATCAAAACGTGATAAAATTAAAAAGGTAACAAATGGTTTTTTATGTGTGTTTATACCCGTATGCGTTGAGAGATATCCTGATAAGTTGACCAGGCTCAGCAGTAACCACAAGGACAATCTGCGTCCTTTGTTCTTCATTACAAACATCTAAAAGCTTCTGCATCAAGTAGTTCCCGAAAGGATCCATCATAAGCTCAACGACATGAGCTATAACCTCATTGAATATAACCATGGCGTCAACAGGTGTTCCTTCATCGAATATCCTCTGCAAGAATCTACATCCATGTTGATCTTTAGCCATCAAGTAAACATATCCCTGAACGTCACACACGTTAGGTAGACTAGTGTTTCCTTGTTCAGAGATCAATGCTCCAGTTCTCTGATGATCCAAGCTAAATGGTTGATCAGAGCCTTTAGAAGCTTCTTGGCAGAACAATGGAGACATGTCTGTTCTGTAGTAAGATGAATGTTCTCTTACTCCTCCTCCTCCATTGGTGTAAGGACTGTTATTACCAA
The DNA here is from genome assembly GCA_932364175.1 of Eruca vesicaria subsp. sativa. Classification (NCBI taxonomy): domain Eukaryota; kingdom Viridiplantae; phylum Streptophyta; class Magnoliopsida; order Brassicales; family Brassicaceae; genus Eruca; species Eruca vesicaria. Next base: position 84,369 of record CAKOAT010901820.1, read on the forward strand.
CGTTACTGCTTAAGTAGCTAGGCCAACCGAACTGGCTAGAGTTGGATAAGGAATCATGAGTTTGGTTCCCAAACATGTTTCTCTTGTCGTAGTCGGAATCTTGATTGTTGTTCAACCATGAAAAGCCTCCGGAGACAAACCCATGAGTCTCTGTCTCCTCGGTGATTTTCATGCGGTAGAGATCTTCGCATAGACCGGAAGGATCATCACCATGAACACTCTTCTCATGATCTTTATGAAACAGTGGCTCATGATGATAAGTGGCGTGGTTGGGGATAGGGATGATCCCGTTAAAAGGAGGTGAAGCAAAGGGAGAAGAAGAACTATCATCGGAGGAGCAGAACCCATTAGAGAAGGAACTCGAGAGAGAATAGTCCGAAGACGAGTTTAAGGAGAAATCTCCATGAAAGTAGTTTTGTCGGAGAAGACTTAAGTTAGGTGATTGAGACGGTGTGCGTAGAGGAGGAGACGAGGAAACATAAGTTTCTCGAAACTCACTCATCTTGCAATAAAAGAGACGTAGGAGGAAGATAGACGACAACGTTGGCTAGTTTAGTTTGGTCTCTCTTTACTGTAAAAACATGTTTTTTATCCACTAAAAATGTAAGTGAAAGGTTGAAAACTACACAGTAGTTAAAGAAGAGGAGGAGGTAGAGAGAGTGAAAAGAAAATTATTTTTCAAAGAAATAATAATAAACGTATATATCTCCTTAATTATCTGTTTTAGCGTTATAATCGTTCTCTACTTACTAAGTAACAGATTTTGATCTAATGACTAAATCAAACAGTTACAGATTTAGAATAAAATCTTCTATAAATGATCTTTTAAGGTTTTGAATCGGTCAAACTTACTTTATTCTAAAGTTTATTTAATTAAGGCAATATTGACTATGGTCTATGGGTATAATACAGAACATAACTTATAGTCTTTCCATTTCACTTTATTTGTTGTTTTAAGTTTTTACACATAGATTCAAAAATATTTAATTTATATATTTTTAAAATACAAACATAGTTATTTATACAATTAATCACTTTTCAATCAATAAAAAATAGAATAAAATATAAATTTAATAAATTTGTATTAAAATTATAAAATGATACTTATTTTAAAACATTTTTTTTTCTACAACCAAGTGAGTATATGAGATTTATTCTTAAACAAAACTATGTTGTGAATATTAATGTAATGTACCTTGTACATTCATATTTATAGTTATCTTGATGTAAAGCTCAAATAATTCTAGTGTGTTTTTTTTTTAACATAAAACAATAATTCTAGTGTGTTACATATCAGAAAATGTAAAAATATTTGCTATGTCACCTTTTGATAAAACTAAATTATTCTTTTTATCACTAATTAGCATCCGCAGTAAGCTCCAGTTCTCAAAGGCACATGTTGAATAAGTCCATTTGATTGAAGTGCCATTCAAACTTCTTTAAAGTATAATTATCACCAAGTGATGGATAAACCCTACGAATACAATCATAACATCTGATATAATATATAGTATATATTTTATATAAAACTCTAAAGAAAAAGAAATACAGAATAAATAAAAGCAAATAGAGATATCAAAGTGACTTGGTTTTCAAAACACGACTGTGATGCGTGGAGGCCAACAAGAGGTGTCTTCAACTTCTTGGAAACTACTACTACTACTCTTTCCTATTTTTAGACCTAAAGCATCTTATCCTCTTTTTGCAAAGTAGCAAAAAGCATCTACTCTTCTCTTCATTTTCCAACAAACTCGTCATGTTTTGAGGTTTATTTTATTTTTTAGATAGCTCTTGTTGCGTTGTGTAAATGCTACTCCACAATGCGTCACATAATAACTTAATGTTCTAAAGATAAACAAATAGCTTTTGTCTCAAGCAACATCCTCTGCCCTTTTAACAATACTAACAGTTTAGAGCTTGTTAAGTATATTAGAAAAGCCCTAAGACCTTTAAAACACACAACTGAATAATAGTTATTATATCACCATAACCAAATAAAACCAACGAAACTTCATAATACAAATCACACTTTTTGACCTGAAGCGTTATGAGAGATACCAACAAGAACAAACACACCGATAAATTTTTAAAAGAGTTAATACGTTACTGTAAAAGAAAAAAGAGGATTCTAAACGAGAGCAATGCTTGTCTCACCACCTGGTGGTTTACGAACACCACCTAGATAGTCTCTGGACTCTACCTTCCCATCAGCAAATATATTGTTCCCTCCAATCTCCTTAAGCTTGGCTTCACTCAGCTGCTTCTCACCACAAGATGATGCAGCATCTCCTTTGAATATATCATTCCCTGAAAGCTCTGCAAACTTCTTGTCATAAATCTTCTTCGCTGTCTTCACAGAGTCTTCTTCACCAGACTGCAGAGTAGTTAACATATGAGAAGTACTTAGAGAGATGTCAAGAAAGCACACAAGGGAAAGGGTCTTACGGTTTGAGATTCAGCTCCGAGGTTGAAGTTGTCCTTAAGAGCTAAAGCTCGAGTGTTTCCAGACCGTGGTTTGATCTCAGGAGGTGGTGCGAAGATGTTCTGTCCACTGATCTCTTTGTACTTAGCATCAGAGAGCTGCTTCTTCAGATTAGAAGCTGATTCGCTCTCCATAGTCCCACTAAGCTCTCGCTGTTTAGCAACTTCAGGTAGAGTAATAGGCTTTTTAGGAGATAAGTCCTCTTCTTCACCAAATGATATATGGCTTATACCACTAAGTGCTTGCTGTGAAAGGTTTAGATAAAATGTTAACATTACAGAACAAAGCTCTTCAAAAAAACATGAAGTTGATTAATTAATACCTGATATACTCTTCCACTTGGAGCACTAGAGAGCTCTGAAGCATCATCTTCTTGGTTACGAGAGAAGATCCCACTCCCAGTTATCTCCTTCATCTTATGTTCTGAGCAAGGCTTCCTGATCCAAGACAAACCAACAATTTCACAAGTTTGGCATCAACTATACAATGAATCTCAGGGACATCTAATAGCATATACAAGTAAAGCAATTGAACATGATCCAAATCTAAAAAGAAAAAAAAAACTTAAAATATTCTAAAATATATACATAAGTTATGATATAAAACTTTAAAATTTTAGATTTTGCGGTTAAATTTATAGCTTATAATTTCAAGAAAAACGTCAAACAAGTAATTAACTTTTAAACTCTCACTTTGAATGTTTAGATATACTATTAAATTTAGAGTTTAAATTTCCAAAAATGTCAACAAGTATGTTCTTAATTTTTTAAAACTATTTCATTATTGTTGATGTTTTTGCACAAGGCCTAAAATTATTTGAGAGGGTACTGATGAATCTATACAATGCAAATCATCAAAAATCTTCAAAACAAGTCACACCCACAAGATGAATCAAAGGTTAACACTACAGATTCAAATAATTGGATAGAAACAAAATTAGAAACTTAAATTGAGAAGAAACCAAATTAGGAAACCATGATAAAGGAGGAAACTTTATTACCTTCTGTTCAAGCTCTCAACTTCTTCATCAGTGACTTGACCACCAAACACCACTTTGCTAACCCCATCAGATGGCTACAAAAAAACAGACAAAACCCATAAGAAAGAAACTAAAAAACAAGAGAGGAAAGCATAGAAAGTGTTGAGCTTTATGTGTACCTGGTGGGATCGAACGGCGGAGCGAGAAGCAGAGGAAGGAGAATCCGAGGGTGGAGCTTCAGACCAAGTGAGTAGATCTGCGGTTGATGTGTGTGGTTTTCTCACTGGTGTGGTTCTCTCCATGTTTGGTTCTTCTTCTTTAGCAGAGAATCTAAAGTCTGATGCTTTGTGTTTTATTGTAGTAGAGAGGAAATGGAGGAAGAAGAAGATTACGCTTTACTTCTCTCTTTCTTCTCACAACCCCCCTTCAACTTCTTTCTCACTTATTTTTGAAGTGACGGTTTTACCCTTTTTCTTTGATCCACTCACTGTCTCGCTTGATCTGGAAGCTTCTTCTTTGGGCTGTTAAATTTGGTTCGAAATGGGCGGTCCCGTTTAGACTTGCCATGATACCAGATTCAATTTTTGAAAATAAAAAGTTATATAATATATATATATACTAACTGAAAATTATTTATATTATAGCAAGTACATTTTAAAATATATTATTTAAAGGTTTTTAAATTTTAAAAAGAGAAAAATTAATTCTTCATTATAATTTTCATGATAAGTGGATAATGAATAAATCTCAAAATAAAACATAATAAACAAGATTTTTAAGTGGTGATCATATAAGGAATGTTAACAAGTAGGACCGGTTCTGAGATTTCGGAGGCTTAATTTAACGATTTTAACTAATTTTTTTGTCGGATTTGGGGCCTAAATTTTTGTTTTCAAACACCTATATTTATGTAATTTTTTCTAAAGAATTTGGAAGCCTAAGACAAATGTTTCATCCGTTTTGGTTCATGACCGGCTCTCTAAACAAGTGTTAAAAAAATTATCAAATATTATTTTGACAATGATATTTTAAAAATTATTAGGTGTTTTATAGAGGATTATTGTTTAGATGGATGTCTAGACTGATTTTTAAAATGTTTAGACATAAATTTTAAAAATTCGGTTAAAAAGAATTGCTTTCATTGATAACCGATATAACCAATTTTTAGATTATGCTGCTGTTTAGATGTAGTATAAACTAATTTTTAGAACTACACCCATTTATAGAACAGTTGGAAAGTATATAATTAGCAGAAATGATTAAAAATAATTAACCGAGTTTGTTTTGGGGGAAAAGGAATAAGAAAGCACTAGAGTTATTCTTTACTCTGACACAACACCATGTGAAAGCCATCATAAAGACTTTTGCCAACGTTTTCTTAAAGCAGAGATCACGTGCTGTCACGTTTTTATTAGCTCGCCAAATCCAATTTTGAAAATTTAAGGTTAGAACTGTCATTCAAAAAAAGCCGAAATTTTATCCTTTAATTTGAAATTATTATCCGCAATTTATGACCCTGATTATTCGTAACAAATATTTAAATCGCACCAGAGATCCTTTGTTTAAACTTTACAATACGGATTCATTCAAAAGATTGCTTGATCTGATTACACTTACGCTATTAGAGAGGACTAAAAAGTCAATACTAACTCTTTCACAAATTAAAAACACACTAAGCCCAAAGCTTTGTCTAAGTAAAGGGCCTAAACTAAATTTTATTGGGCTTATTATTGGGCCTTTCTCTTTTTAAAATTTCCATTATTTAAATTTGTTTCAAATTCGATTCATAAGTTTTTTTGTGTGGTTCTGTTAGCTAAACTTCGTGCTCAATAAGCAGCCACGGAGGTTTGAAAAATGCCGATGACGGTTGTTACCGGTCAATTTTCGCCGGCGATTATCTCGATTGGCTCGCGGCTACCTTCCGTCAAATACGCCGCTCGAAGAGTCACTGCTCTCATCCCCAGATCAGCTCGAGCAGCTTCTGCTTCCATCTCCTTCGAGACGAACTCGAGTGTACGCTTTCTACATATTTATTGAGAATTTTGATAATATTAATTGAATCATAATTTGAATATATGTTTTTGTGTACACAGGTGGATTCTGTTGTGGAGAAAGAGAAGGACATTCTAGCTTGCCCTATCTGTTATAACGGATTAGTGTGAGTCATTACTGTTCACTTGAGAAGTTTAATTAATTAATGCTGAGTGTGTTAGTTATTGAGAAGGTTTGTATTATTATTTTTGGCTATTACAGAGGAGCTACTGCCTCTGGTACGAAGTTACAATGCAATACGTGTAAAAGGAGTTACTCTGGTAATGAGACGCATCTTGATTTGGCTGTGGCTAGTGGAAGCAATCAGTACACTGAACCAATGCCTCTTTCAACTGAGTTATTCAGGTGGACGATATGTTTTAGTGTTACACTCTAAACAGGGCCGGTCCTGAGATTTTAGGGAGTTATAGGCGATTTTATGAAAGATTTGAACTAATTTGTATTCTTTTATAAAATTGGGGGTTTAGAAATATTCTTTTGGGGGCATTTGTCTTTGTAATTTTTTTCAAAAATTTTAGGGACTTAAGGGCTTTAAGCCGAATGTTTTATTAGACTTGGTTCAGGATCGGCCCTTAGTCTAAGTCTATACTATTTCTAACTGAGTTTTTTTTGGTGTTGTTGATTTTTATAGGACTCCCTTAGTTTCATTTCTTTATGAGAGGGGTTGGCGTCAGAATTTCATATGGGGTGGGTTTCCTGGACCAGAGAAAGAGGTGAGACAACAAAAGAACTCTCTCCTTTTTTTTTTTGCAAAAGAGCACTGTTAACTTTGTATTCTACAGTTTGAAATGGCTAAAGACTACCTGAAGCCTGTATTGGGAGGGAATATCATTGACGCCAGTTGCGGAAGTGGGATGTTCTCTAGATTATTCGCTAAAAGTGAGCTGTTTTCTCGGGTGTTCGCTCTTGATTACTCCGAGAATATGCTAAGACAGTGCTATGAGTTCTTAAAACAAGAAGAAAGCCTTACTAACAAAGAGTTTGTACTTTTAAACTTATTCGTCCATTATTGTCATTTGGTAACACGATGTATTGTTTTTTTTTACTCTGCTGTTGCTTTTTGTTTAGGAAAGTTGTTTTGGTCCGAGCAGACATAGCTAGACTCCCTTTTGTTTCGGGTTCCGTTGACGCTGTCCATGCTGGTGCTGCTTTGCATTGCTGGCCTTCTCCATCCTCAGCTGTAAAACCCCTTTTATCTTAATTCAAACATTTAGCAACAAACAATGTTTATATTATCTTTGGTTCTTTTTAGGTTGCAGAGATAAGCCGTGTTCTTAGACCTGGGGGAGTGTTTGTTGCCACCACGTTCATCTATGATGGCCCTTTCAGCTTTATCCCCTTCTTGAAGAATCTTCGCCAGGTATGTATATATGTTACTTTAAGTTTTAAGCCTTGTTGGTGTGCTTTGTGGCTGATTATGCATTCCGGTGATAGGAACTAATGAGATACTCAGGCTCTCACATCTTTCTGAGTGAACGTGAGCTTGAAGAACTCTGTAAAGCCGGTGGACTCGTTGGCTTCACTCGTGTTAGAAACGGACTATTTATAATGCTCTCCGCCACAAAACCCACCAGATAAGCTCACCTTTTATGAATAGCTTTAATCCTTGAAAATATATACACAATCTTTCTCTTGTTGAAAATTTGGTATAAAGTTAAAGTTATGAACATTGTAAAGAACATAATATTGTAATATAAAGATCTTTGCAAATGTTTTCATCTGCTAGCTACTAAATTGGTTTCTTGTGAACACTGTATATCTCTAATTGAATTTTCCGGAAGCAGTTCACGCATCTCTGAATCTATAAAAGCTTCCATGCGAGCACGTTCTCTGTCTAGAGGATATGTACGGTAGAGAAAAGAGTAGATGAAGCAGCAAGCAGCCATTGGGATGCCTATAGATGTATAAAGAGCTTTTGCTAGCGACGCAGCGTTCTCTCTATCTGTTGCTATCTCTGCTGATCTTGATGAACCTTGAGGGATTGGTTTATATCCATACACATGCTGTGCCAAGATTCCAACTACAGGAGGAGCAAACGATGATAAGATGGACTCAAACGATTTGTCTAACGCGTAGACGCTTGTTCTTGACTTCTCTGGAACAATCTCTGCAAAGATAGGGCTGCAAGACAAAAAAGAGTGTTACAACTTACAAGTCTCAAGCGTAGTAGTGATAAAAAGAGTGTGTGTTTGTTTTACTTGTTGGTAGCAGGAGCATTCCAAGAAACAAAAAGACCTAATAGGACCAAGACCACACCATGGATCACACTTGTAGATGGATCATCTGGTAACACCAACAAGAGAATGGCAGCTAACGGGATCGCTGAAGCTGAGCTGATCTGAGCAAGAATGATTCTTCCTGAGTTAGGAAGACGAGTCGACAGATAATCTCCCATTTTCCCACCAAATAACCCACCAAGAGAAGACGCAGCCACGAATAGACCCATCAAGAAAGCAGTCTTCCCATGTGAGAACCCAATAAGCTCCAACCACATAGGTGCAAAAGACAAAGCAGACCAAGGAAACGACCCGGTCACTCCCTGAGCTACAATGATCTGAAAAGAACGAATCTTCACAACACTACCACTTTCCTTAACCAAATCCTTAACCTCAGAGCAAAAAGGTTTACTCAAAACTCGTTGAGTGTTAACACCATCCTTCACAAAGTGAGGATCATTCGCGAAGAGTCTCACTAACACACCGACTACAACACTAATCACACCAACGATATGAAAAGCAACTCTCCAACCAGGTACACCGAAGAAGCTCAAAGGAGCTATCAAAACAGAGCAGAGCCCACCTAAGATCGAACCAATGTTTGCTGTTAGCTGCAACCATCCAAAAGCAGAGCCACGGTTAGCATCATCCGTTGAGTCAGCAACAAGTGACTGAATCGCTGGAGCTACTAAAGCAAGACCAATCCCATTCAAAGCTCTCGACACTGCTACCTGCTCAAACCAGACATGACACAAACAGTTAAAAGTCTTTTTCACTAAACCCAAATATCAGACAAAAAGGAATCAGACATGACACAACAGTTAAAGTCTTTCACTAAACCCAAATATCAGACCAAAAGAAATCAGACATGACACAACAGTTAAAGTCTTTCACTAAACCCAAATATCAGACCAAAAGAAATCAGACATGACACAACAGTTAAAGTCTTTCACTAAACCCAAATATCAGAGACAGAAAAAAAAAGACAGAACCTGGAAGAAAGTGGAAGAGAAAGCGACAAGGAATGTTGCAGCGGACCAGAGGAAAGCACCAAGAGCAATGACGTGAGCTCTGTTATGTCTCATGGACATGTAAGCAGCTAAGGGATAGCAAATGGCTTGAACCATTGATCTCAACAGCGTTAAAGAACCGAGACCTGTTGGATCCGTGTGGAGAGCTTCACCGACTTCTTTGTATACACCTGGGAGGAGAGATTCGTCTGCTCTCTCCATTATTCCGGCTAGATTCACCAGAATCAGCGTCACCGTCTCTGCCTTCATCTTTCCTTAAAAAGACTTTTGACCTTTTTTGGTTTCTTCAAATCTGAATTTTGGGTTTTTGAGGGTTTTCTTATTCGTAACCGAAAGTGATAATCTTGGAATGGGAATGATCAATGTTGACGGTGAGAAGTGAACAGTCAATGACGTCGATGGTTGCACACGGTGGCGCGTGGAAATGGTCAAAGGATGTTGTAATGAAAATTCTTGAAATAGGCCCCACTGCTGACGTGTATAAAACTGATGCATATTGTGTGATATAGGTTATTTATATGGGCTTTGGCCCATTAGTTTCATAACTGGTTCATATTTTGAAGTATAAACCATTTATGAATCCGGTTTAAAGGAATCGGTTCGGATTTGATTGTCTTTGACTTGTTTTGCTAAATTAGGTCTCACTTTTATTTGGTCATTTTCTTGTTTTAGGGTTGAAATTGTATCCTACCAGTACTATATCGCAAAATGAACAAAGAAGATGATGTAGGAGACTTTGTTTAGAGACATTTTATATTGATCTTCTTTTTTTTGGTGCAACCAGATATTTTATATTGATCATATATGTATAGTTTGTTTTTTTTCTTGGGATCAAACCTATACTCTTGACTTATACCAATCATGAGGTATTTTCTCCATGAATTATATCTTGAATCCTCGATTATTGTCCATTATAATTGGATGGCGTCATTTGAGTATAATGTCATGATATGATAAAAAACAATATGATCCATTTATTGACCTCCTCAATGGTATATGCACCTAACGTATGATCAATCAAACACAATATACAAAAAAAGAATCTAGTAAACATAATATATAAACCTGTACATATTTGCAGCATTACATTATAAACGTCGTGATAAAAACACACGAAACAAACAAAGAAAATACAAACCATTTGAGTTACCCTGGAAATTCAAGAAGCCCCCAAAAAATCAAAACTAATTACCATATAATGAAAATAATAGTAAAAAGCTTAAGTAACCGTATAACTGGCAAAAAAACCTAGCTTTTCCAGCTACGACACCGAGACAAAGGATCTTGAACTCCTCCGACAACCCAAGTTTCCTTAGCTATGTCTGAAGATAGTCTGTAATAATCAGTATCGTATCTCATCAACACTAACTCCATCTTCTCTTCCTCCATCAGTGATCTCAAATCCTTCTTATTCTTGCTCACACTAACCTCTTCTTCTTTGCTATCTTCCTCTGTTTTCACTTGCATTCTCTCTTCTAACCAACTCTTCGCCGGAGCCGATCTACACCTCATCAGCAAAAGCGCGTTCGACGGCGGAACAACCGCTTCCACGTCAGAGTTTTCATCAACGACGCACTTCTTGATGTTCTTGACGTCCTCGTCGTTGTTGCTCTCTTCCTCTTGTAAAACCATAAACCATTTAGAGAAAACATTCTTTGTATTCTCATCTTCTTCTACGTCTTCTTCATCGTCGTCGCTAGTGATGACATCATCATGTCTGAACTCACCAAAACATCTGAAGTCGAACTTTATATTCTTTAGACAAGTCAAGAAACCCATCAGTTCTTTCTTTAATCCAAGAAACTTGCTCTTAGACTTATTGTTATGTATCCTCTCTATCTCCTCCATCACCGTTTGCCAGTTCTTTCCTTTCCCGCCGCATTTTCTTGGCCGGACTTTGATCTGACCAGCGCAAGTGACTTTAGGTGAAGTTGGTTCGGTTATTTCTTCACCGCCTATGTTTTTACTGCTTGCTTGTTTAGCCCACAAGGCAGGACTCCCATGTCCTCCTCCTCCACCGCTGCTGGAGAGTTTGCTGAGCTGGCGACGGTGGTGGGGATGACGGTTAGTGGAGATGGAGATGGAGGGACGAGAGGGGCTACAAATGGGTTTAGGTGTAAGAGCTAAGTGGGCTCTTGAAGGGAAACATACCAACAAATCTGCAGGGTAGCTAGAAGTAGATGATCTTCTGTTTCCATCTCTGCCTTTGATCATCTCTTTTGTTTCTTTGTCTGCCTTTGTTTTTTTTCGGGTTTGGTTTTTGGATGAGTTCAGCTTTTTTATGTTTGGATTTATAAAGTTTTCTTTTTAGGCTTTGAAATTCTTGTGCTGACAGCTTCTACATGCTTTTTGCTTTGTGGGCAAAAAAGTTTTTTTTTTTCATTGAAATCTTTCTCTCTAAAAAAGGTGAAAAAATCTCTTGTCTATGTAAAATTTTGTATTTAATAAATAAAAATTCTTGTAAAATTGGTGGACAAATAAGAAGAGAAGTGATGGGGTCAAAGGAGTGAAATGGTTTTCATTACAACTTTATTCATCGTAAAGAAGAAGCTTCTTGACTGAATCATTTACTTTCAAACATTCAATGGTCTTTACCACTTCTTCTTCATACATTTGTTTATCATTTCGCTTTGAGTTTTATGCCAATATCATATTTTGATGGGTTTGTATTTATAATTTTATATGGTGAGTTTGAGGACTTACCATATAATGCAATAAAAACCAATCTAGATTTTATTAGACCCAGTTACAAAAATAGAAGAAGAATGCATATTGCCCATAATAAATTGATCCATATGCAGATTTCAAAAGGGTTTTCTGGTGATTTTATATCACAATTTTACTGTGTGTACATATACATTCATAATCATAGATGAAAATAATTTACTATTATTACTAAAAGAAAAAAAAAAAAGAAAAAGTTATAGTCATAAAATGTGAATGTGACAAGGGTGATGATGGGTTATAGTCGAAATGCTTCAATAGATTAAAGTTGGAAAGGTTTCGTGGACTTTACTTTTGCAAATTCAGTATAAATTCATAATATTTATATGAATCTATAGAAAAAGAAAGAATAGTATAAAGATTGGAAAGGCACGAGGCTTGTTTCTTAATCCAATGGTAGTCCCAAGCTGTGTGGTCACACTTCCCTTTGTTGTTGTTTATCTTCAACCACACACTTATCAATTTTCATTTGCTATCTCCCAGTTTAAACTATCTTCTAACTATATCACCAAACCTTAGCACCAAATGACAATGAAATGTAGGAGTGCAAACTCTTTTTAGGGATGTGAATGATGTGATATGAGGGTGATGTGATAAAGAAATTAGAATAGTTCAAACTGAAGTTATTGTGGCATGGGACGTGAATTATTTGATATAATTGTTTCACAATGGAAATTAAAATCATCTTCGACGAAATGTTTAGGAAAACTAGGAAAAAAGCTGTGGTTCCTTTTTAAATAGTTTTGTCTTTTTCTAGTATTCTGCAATCTCAACATTTAAATAATCGAAAAATTTATGGTAAGTTTTAAAGCAAACTTCATCAAATAAGTTCAATGTTATTTGTTTAGAGAATAAAACCACATATATAGAAAAGAACAAAACTTGGGTTCACCCCCTGTGGTGAATTTTATAATTCACCTCAACTCTTAGGACCAATTATTGTGCCATGTAGGATTAATAATAAAGAGAAAAAAAAACTGAAAAAAAAGGAAAATAGGTAAAAAGAAAAGACGTCGCTGTTAACGCCGTCCATCGGCTTCCTCTTCTTCCTCGCCACAGAAAATACATNAAAAGAACAAAACTTGGGTTCACCCCCTGTGGTGAATTTTATAATTCACCTCAACTCTTAGGACCAATTATTGTGCCATGTAGGATTAATAATAAAGAGAAAAAAAAACTGAAAAAAAAGGAAAATAGGTAAAAAGAAAAGACGTCGCTGTTAACGCCGTCCATCGGCTTCCTCTTCTTCCTCGCCACAGAAAATACATAAAGTCACTTGAGAATAAATTTGGAGAAGGTGGATCTGCTGCAGTTTATAAGGTGTCTTTGAGAAGGTAGCAACGAAATTGTATTTGAAAGTATAGAATTAGAGACTCCAACTTGACAAACAAAGCTTTATGTATTTTCTGTGAAAACAAAAGACGTCACCATTAACAAGGAAGAGAACGTCTTTTGTTTACCTTGAACAATGATTTATCTCTTCATTCACGATTGTGAAAACAAAAGACGTCACCGTTAACAAGGAAGAGAACGTGTGTTTTGATAAATCTCTTAGGTTTTGAGCTTCACATTCACGATTGAAGCTGATTTTGTCACCAAAGAGTTTGTATCGTACAATACGTAGCTCTATTCTCTTTTATCCTCTTTCATGTTAAGAACATCAATTATTTAGAATCTCCATTAAAGTAAGATATAGTTGTTCATTGTTATCCTAGGGTAATCTTTGACTGGAGTTTATATTTTGCTATATATTTGCAATAGAGACTAGTCATTTAAGTGGTCAAGAAACTGTTTTGCTAGTCAGAATAAAACAAGTTTGCAAGTCTTCAGTGAAACCAGCTTATTAAGTCAGAATTTTATGATCCAGTGGACACCACTAATGAGCCAATCTCAGTGCCTGCTACCCCAACTCTGTCAATTAAAAAGCAGCTTCAGAAATAGCACAATAAGTCTCAGAAGAAACCTGAAAGGATCACTAAGCCAAGGACTAAGAAAGTTAAAGAAGAGACAAAGAAGTCCACCAAAATACATGTTGCTAAAGAAGGTAATAAAATACATTGTCTTTAAAAAGCTTGTGTGGTTCATTTAACTTATGGTGCTAAATGTTTTTTTTCGTGTAGGTGCAGTAAAATCTCTGAAGCAAATGGAGAACAAAGAAAACTTTGTGAGTAAAATCTTCTTTAGAGGATCAAATCGCTTCTATATCTAAAAGAGACTAACACGAGCTTGCCTCACTGCAGGTTGTTGTTGTTGGTGCAGGAGAAGAAGTCCAGGTATGAGTGAAGAACAGAGAAGCGTTTCTTCACATATCAATCAACTCCTCTCTTTTTCTTTTGGTTTGAATGCAAAAATACAACAAATGTTTTATTTGTTTTGTTTTGTTTTGTAATTGTGTTATGTTTTTTTCCCTCCCTGTAATTGTGTTAAACAAACAAAGCTTTATGTATTTTCTGTGGCGAGGAAGAAGAGGAAGCCGATGGACGCCGTTAACAGCGACGTCTTTTCTTTTTACCTATTTTCCTTTTTTTCAGTTTTATTTCTCTTTATTATTAATCCTACATGGCACAATGATTGGTCCTAAGAGTTGAGGTGAATTATAAAATTCACCACAGGGGGTGAACCCAAGTTTTGTTCNAGCTTTATGTATTTTCTGTGGCGAGGAAGAAGAGGAAGCCGATGGACGCCGTTAACAGCGACGTCTTTTCTTTTTACCTATTTTCCTTTTTTTCAGTTTTATTTCTCTTTATTATTAATCCTACATGGCACAATGATTGGTCCTAAGAGTTGAGGTGAATTATAAAATTCACCACAGGGGGTGAACCCAAGTTTTGTTCTATAGAAAAACTTTAAGCTACTCTTTTAAACCATTTTTATAGTGAACTTAACCACACAATTTTCCATAAAACCCTTATGTAGTAGCATTCTAATTCTTAACCTGAAACGTTATCAAACGTCGCACGTTATTTCTGCTTTCTCTCTTTATGCTTAGATGCTTCTTCTCTTAATGCAGTTACGTCTGTCATTTGTTTGCATGATTTAGACAAGTTTTATATATTGAATAGGAGAGTTTCGTTTTTTGGGGTCTTGTTCTTCATTACTTTTCACAATTAGATTACGTATAAAACGAGGAAGTGATTCCATAATCTCCTAAACTTTGCTCTATACACAACATAGATTTAGTGTCATGCTTCTCATGCAACATAATCCGTCCTTAACTACTGAATATCACAGGTTCTGTTCTATTCTGTATAACGTGTGTCTTCTCGGCTTTGGATTGTAGCTCTGTTTCCATATTTAATTCAATATGGTTCCAGCATTTTTCATGATGCTCTTGCTTTATTCGTCAATGTATTATGCATAGCCAAACTGTGTATTGAACTCTAATGATCGTTGTAAATTCTTGTTGGTTGTATTAGATAATAGTGATAATACACTGTTATCCAAAACAACATGTTTTTTTTTGTAAGTCAAGTTCTTGGCCGTCACCAATTTGAGTAATGATGAAATTCGATTGTTGTCATTATAATTCACATGAAATGGGTAAGTCGGCCTGCTCGATTCCCCGCTTTTACTTTAGTCCACTTAAGTTTTGCCAATGGTGCGCTAATTGCGTTCATCAGGTGCACTATAGATGTGTTGAAAATGTATATGCACTTTGAGAAAATCAATATAAACTAACAGGCCCCAACAATCAAATAATTTAAAGGATGAAAAGAAAAGTTAGGTCTTGTTTATCATGATAAGTTGCATCAACCTAGAGGTAGGCCTTTAGCACTAGAAATCCAATTTTTCAAAAGGTAGTTATCAATTCCTGAAGAAAAAAACAATTATACTTAAGGAACATATTGTTTTCTTTAATTTTCAAAAATTAGAAGTTAAGTAGATGAAGATATAGTGTTTGCTTTAGTTGTACTCCTGAGAGCGACACTATTGAGATCATGTGGGTAGGGTTGGCCTTTGGCACTAACAGCCCCATTTGAAAAAGTTAGGCAATATACATTTTACTCCTTCTTCACGATCGAACTTAAGTATTCTCATTTTTTCTTTGTAAAATAACAATGAAACATATTTTAATTATAGGTAAACTGAATAAGTATTTTTGTAAACATATTCTTAAGTGAGACAAACACCATGACAAATTAGATAAAAGGACGCCTGATAATTATGAAAATTGTATTCCTTTAACACTTTTGGATTGAATCATCATTCAGAAGGTCACACCTATAGGCTATTGTTCACTCTCTAATATTTAAATAAGAGATATATAATCTGTTTAGTAATTTTAGTTTGATTTAAAGCACGAATGTTTGACATATAGCTAGGATCACATTCTTGTTTTGCTTTATAATTTTGATTAAGAAGTTGTATTAGTGACCTAATCAAATAACAATCGGTTTAAAATATCTGTTTGATCACGTTAGTGATGATACCACCAATGGTTAGTACATTAAACAATGCTTTCGTTATGATAGCAGTCCAGATCTTTTTATATAGATTTATATTGTCACGGAAGATCGATAAAAATATTGAAAACTCGAACTACAGCTCACATAACTTTAAACTTGAAAATAAGTAATTTAAATTATTTTTCCACATGTACCATTTTTAACGGGCCTGAGTGGGCTTAAACCAGATCCATTAGACTTGAATCTCGGCCCTCATCGCAATCTGCGTAACTATCTCGTCCGTTTATAGCAAAGTTACCTTTTAGAATAGATAACCACCGTCCGATCTCACAGATGCGACATGAAGTAAATCGACGGTTCAGATCTCTCGACCGTTATAGCAAACTTACCGTTTAAAATAGATAACCACCGTCCGATCTCACAGATGCGACGTGGAGAAAAGCAACGGTTTAGATCTCTCGACCGTTATACAATCTTACCGTTTAGAATAGATAAACACCGTCCGATCTCATAAATACAATCAACGGTTCAGATCTTTCGACCGTTTATAGCAACTCATTTCTCCTATATATATCCCTCCCACTCTCACTAGATTTTGCAACTAAATCTGCTTCCAAGTAACTTCAGCTTCTTTTTTTTTCTATCTTTTTCTAAAAAAATGAGTTTTTTCTTAGTCTCTTTATTTTAGTTTGAGATCTTCTCATCTTGATCTGGATCTTTGATTTTCTTTCTTCTAGCAACTCTAAGGTTCACTCACAGCTATAGTAAACCGACAATGATGAAATCTCAAGCTTGTTCTGTTCTTCTTCAGTTTGTCTCCAACCACCAAAACTCTCCTCTGAGCTCTCAAAGTGACCACGTTGCAGCTACAGCCAGCCACATTGTAAATCAACTCATAACCGATTTTTTATATAATTTTTATTTATTTAATATGGTAATTAATGTTGAATTAAATTGCATGCAGGCTTTGAGGTTCTTTATGACCTCGAATCTAACGGTGGGAGGTCTAAACAGCCTGCAATTTAATTTTAGATTCGATGGATGACAAGGAGTTCACGTCGAGTCCCTTCATATCACTGCTCCGCCCGTTAAGTCCCATCACTAACGGCGTCCACATCGAAAACTCTAACTCCGTTTCCATCTACAGCTCCGTCAATTCCTAAGGTATTCACAAAATGTTATTTATTTATTTATATTTCGTCACAAAAAGTTAAAAAATCCATTACCACTAAAATTTTCAAAAACTATAGCCATCGAAAAATATAACTTCTTTTTGTGATAAATTTATTGTGTTTTTCAAACTAGATAGTAAAATTGGTGGATTCAAAGTTATTTATTTATATTTTGTCACAAAAAGTTAAAAAAAATCCATTAGATAAAAAGTTCAAAAATGGTAGCCATCGAAAAATATAATTTATTTTTGTGACAAAATTTATTGTGTTTTTCAAATTAGATAGTAAAAATTGGTGGATTTAAAGGGTCAAACAGGCTATGTAATTTGTTTATAATTAAAATTGGCATAAAACAGAACTAAAGGGGAATGATTGTCTATATAATTAAAGTCCTGCTTCCATTTTGCAGGAGATTATTCAATATGATAACTAATGGTGAATTAAATTGTTTGCAGGTTTTGAAGTTCTTTATGAGCCCGAGTCTAAGGGTGGAAGGTCTAAACCTGCTTGTTCTTCTTCTCCGGTGACTATAACGTTGACACCATGTAAAGGATCTGACAAGTCCTCGGCATGACGAGTCCTCTGAGCTCAAGGTACTTTGTTTGTTAATCGTTTTTTTTTCTCAGAATATTTTTAAAACATGATTTTAGGGAGAATTTTATATAGCATGATTGATTATGGGTAAATTTGTGAAAACAATAGATCAAAGTGTCCAGTTTGTAAGAGGTATGTATGTTCATTTGGTCTCACATAAAGTCACTTAGTTTCCCTATATCGATCTGCAATTATAAAAATTTTCCTTCCTTTTTAATTTTTTTTAAGGGAAAATTTTATAACTTGATTTATCATGAAAATATGGTGTAAATTTGTGGACAACAAAATAGAGTAGAATGCCCTGTCATTATGTTGTCCGTTAGAGGTATGTTTTATTTGGATTAACACTTATGAAGACTAACTTAAGTGATGAAACAGTTATATCATTTTCCCTTATTTTTTCTTTTGTTGTTGTTTCTTTTCTTGCTCGTTTCTAGGCAAGGATCGGTTGTCTCTCGCATGACATTTTTTTATAGAATGAAGAAAGTGGAATTAAAATTTGATCAGGAGTTGCTGGATATATGAAGTTCTAGTATAAGTAGAGAACTGACAAATCTATATATATAAAAAAAACAACACTATCTAAAGATAATAGCTGGTGAAGCTAATATTCAACCATTCAATAATAAGATAAATAACTGGTGAAGCTAATATTCAATCTAGTATAAGTAGACGTTTAAGTATCACTGTTTTATCACGGATGTGTATAAAAAAACTAAGTCAATTTTGACCGTTATCCAATTCACTTTCACCGTACTGATTTTTGTTGTTTTGAGACTACTTTTCATTAAATGTAAATATATTTTTTGTATCAGCAGCATGTTTAGACCAGAATTGGCTTAGAAAGATTTGAACTACAATGATGACCTCAACAACATTATCACGAAGCAATATCCTATACTATCTTGAGTTCATAGTATAAAATTTTAATTTATTTATCATTGCTTTAATATGTAAGCAGGAGGAGATGATATTAAGTTGGGACAGGTTGTACAAATGTACATTTTTGTATTCTGAATTACTGCACGAATAATGAGAGTTGTTGTGATAGAAATATCTTACTATGAGGCATAGTTATAACAATGGGTTAGAAAAAGTAATCAATTACGGTCATGGAGTTGATATGAATCTCCTTTAAACGATGTCCCGGTTGAGAAGGTTAAACATGAATTAAGTTTTTTTTTTTTTTAAAGATATGAATCTCTTTATTGGCTAAAGCAAGGAGTTAAAATGACAATAGCTATTGTGTTTATTTTCTTAAAAATGACAGGAATACTGATATACAAAATAATAGCTTGTAGTTTGATTCAACCTTTTAACCACAAAATGTAAAAGAAACAAATATTTATTAATGTCTACACAATAACTAGAATTTTTTTCTAGTTGTTTCAACTGTTAACCACACCAAAAAATAAAAACGGAACTAATCATGTGTTTAGACGGTGATATTACGATGCTTGGTCAATTGCTCTCAGTATTAGGGCTTTTTCTCACGCCGTTCGTTTCTTTGATTTCTCTTTTGAGCTCGAAACATTTTGGACTATAAGGCCTAGGGGAGAATCGACAACCTTTTCGCCTTAGATATTCCAATGTGATCAACTCATTTGATAGCCCGATATGTATGCAAATATTTATTATTTTATTGGCCCACTGGATATTAACAAGGCCTGTTAATTATTTTTTTTGGAAGATTTGTCACTTTTTTCCTTGTTAAACATATCTAATTTTCGCTTATAACATAGATATATAAAATAGCATTTGTATAAAATAAAAAGGGAACATGTTGTTCCTTGGTGATATATATTTTTTTTCATTTTATCTTATATTGTTTTTCCTTGGTTATGACACTCAACTTTCAATAATATTATAATGAACCATTAGTTTTATATATTCGTTATCCTATTTAATATTTCCTCCTTTTTCATATTTGACGATTTTAGAATTATACTCATAAAATATTTTTCATTTTCTAAACAAAACATCATTAATTGTTTATTTGACCAAAATTTAATCAATAATTAAAAAAATATAATATCATTGATCATCTAATATTAAATATTAATAAATTCTATATAAAAAAAAACTGAAAACATCAAATAATTTGAAACGATTTTTTTTCTTCTAAAAAGCTAAATATAAAAAACGGACTTATGATTGCAATGTTCTTAATTTAAATTGTTTGCTGGAATCTAGGAATATATTCAGAACTAGCTAGTATAAAAATAACTGGTAGAGCAATTTATAAGACCTAAGCAACTAACCCTATAACCCTAGCTTTAGCTTCTAAATTGCAGCCTTTCTCCAGTATCTTATAGTGCAAAGCTTCAAAAAATAATCTTATAATGCAAATAAGATAATAAAATTGTGCATAAGTACATCTACCCAAAGTTTAGTTTATTCCCATTGTTTTAAAACCTGAAAGCGGGTAATAATTGGGAGGAAACTAAATCTGCTCCCCGATCGAAGATCACTAATCACATGGTCTTAAAACTTAATCACCCAATTAAAACTAAACCTATATTTCTAGTGACTTAAATAATGTATAGTACACAAATTTCTCGAAGCTAAATGCCTACAACATGGGAGAAGCAAATTAAGAAGAGAGGGGAGGGGACCATTAGGTTGACAAGTGTATGCTTAGAAACCTGAATTATTGCCTAACTAAACATAATTAACTAATAATGAGAATCTGATTAATGGTCCCCGTTACCTTTTTAAGATGCGTGTTAGCTTTAATTTGTCCCTCATAGCTTTCACATGATGGAGTTTAACCTATAATTAGGGAATATAATACATTGATTATGCATTTAATATTTACGCATAAGCATACACATACATAGTTTTGAATTGATAATTATTAAATGGCTGGTATTAGTTTAGGGCACAACAAACAGTGAACCTGCTTGCTAGTTGTCACTGGATTTAGAATCATTTAGAACTATAAGCAACAAGAAAGACATAACATAGACTGTTTCCTTTTGCAAGCACACAAAAAGGTAACAAAACAAAACAAAAATGTTATATATTTAATTTGTTCTAAACTATATTATATGATATAAATTTTCATTGGTCTCAACTATTTCTGAGGATATATTTAGGATTTGGAGATTTCTCAACTATTTCTGAGGATATATTTAGGATTTGGAGATTTTAATTGGTCTCAACAACAAATATCATATCAACTAATAATGAGATTTTAATCTGGGACAGATCCAAAGAATAACACATGAATCCCATTGTTCATGTGCATAGTTTAGTGACTTGCTGATAGCTGTCACATAGAAACCAAGCTGTTTACTCTCTTTTTCTTTTCTTATGTATTTCCTAAATTATACATTTCCTTCTTTTTTACTTGTTGTCACCATCCAAGGCATATATTTATAAATACTGTCACATTTTTGTTCATTTTCTCTTTTTCTTATACAATGTATCTTATATGCTATATATAGCTTCCCATCAGCATCTGGATGAATAGATCTTTCACGAAAAGTTTTGTAAAACACGTCATCGAATGATTATTTATTGAGCTAAAATCACGAAAAGTGCAGTGTATATATTGATACAATTTACAGATATCCTATTTGGGTGTGATTCATAAGAACTGTAATGTTTATTAGTTAGAGTTAGGTGAAACTAGATTTAGGAAGATTTGATATCTCTGTTATATTTATTTGGTCAATTATAAAAACATATAATTGACAGTCATATTAAGAAAAAAGAATAGGCAGAAGCTACCGTAAAATCAAACTGGCAAATAGAGTTGATCCCAATAATTGGAGGAAATCGTACTTAATTTTTACCTCTTTATTTTCAAGTCGGATCACCAATGATGGTGTTTCTTCTTTAAATAATATCTCAAATAATTAAATATTAATATGGTAAATAAAAGTGAAGATACACACAGACTCAGTGGCTTTAGTTTCTTTACACGTATCGAGTCATGTCTTCTCGTACAATGTAAGCATGTTGGTTGTCCCACTTGAACTCCAAATATATATAAACATATTAGAAAAGGAAGGATTAGCTAGTGTAAAATAACAATAGTATATATGAGCCTTTTTTATATGTTTATTTTACATAAATTCAACCACTTTTAGTGGATTCCAACTCCTCATTCAACCTAAGTAGTGTTACTTTATAGCGGCTTTCCTTTTCACCACCTACCATTTGAAAATAACTCACTATTCCTTATATATACAAAATACATTATCATATGATGCATATCTTTTTGTTTAAATAATGAAAAGTTCCTTCAAAGGAGAAAACAAAAGAGACCTCACTTTCACTAGATTCCTCCTTCTGCCTTAATTTCTTCTTAGCGTATGTATACACAATTGTTAAAATTTCTTTCGACCTATTTGTAAAAATAAACAAACGTTATATGTAAATTCATAGTTTTATAACAATAATTTATCTACCAAATTGCCTTAAACACAGGATGTAATTTACATGGTGATATCCTAAACAATGAATTCATATTCATGTGATCATATTTGAAATTAATAATTTCGTATTGAAAGACATCGATCTCTAGTCTGTATCAACAACATAATTCATCATCTAGTGTAAATAGATCACTGTGGTTAAGTCTAATGTTTGTTTGAAGGTATAACAGCATATGGCCACATGAAAAAGTTGTATGTTTGAAAGAAATAAATTGAATACCTATTAACGAAAAGTGATAATTAAACAAGTCGGAAGTATTTAATTTCAATATGCGCATGCAATATTTATTTTTTGGAAGTCTGGTTCATATGCGCATGTATGCAATTGAATCTTGTTATTTCCCACTTGTAGAGCTTCCTTCCGTGGCTAGTAGTAAGCACTAAGGTCAGATCTATCATCTAGTTAAATCAATGATTTTGATTATATTATTTATACTGTATAACGGATTTTTTTTTAGTTATGATGGTTATTCACGCACACCAAATTTTCTAAAACATATATAGTGTCGTTTAGAATATTTAAACAGGTTTTATGCATCTCCCTTTAGTTTTCTCAGATATTGGAGACGATTAGTTTATTAGAAAAGTTACAATTAAACAATAGTTGTTTCAGTAATATTGCATGTTCTTGATCTGCATGCAACTTGTATTTAATGTTTTCATCTCCCTGCAGGTTGCCATAATAATTATTTGTTAAGTGTAGAAAGAATTTTTTATTTATTACTCCTTATCGCATTGTCAAGATCGCGCGAGTAACGTGTAACTGTTAAGCATTTTACATCTAAAATGTACGGATAAAGCCTAATGACGTCCTAGCTATCATAATCTATCATGAAAATCTGTATTTAGATACATATAAGTATTATAATGTTAAATATATATACAAGACCCGTTTGATAATTTTCTGTCTAAAACAAAACTAAATTTTGAATACATTTAAAATTCATTTTTAAAAATAACAGAAAATGCAAGTATTGACTCATCATTATACTATCACCAACTTTTGAATCTGGTATCCTTACATTTTAAAATAAATACTTAACGTTTAAAACACTAGTATATAAAAGGAACCAAGTATATATATATACATTAGATATATTGGACTCCAATTTAACTAGAGTTCCATTGCATTAATCTTCAAAATTATGTGTTCGTCTTTCGTTGAGAGATTTGTCAAAGTTCGAACTAGTCTATGAAATATTCAGTCGCTAACACGCGACATAAATGTTACAATGGCTCATAATAGATTATAGATAGTTTTGGCTTCTCATTTTTTAGATAAGAGATCATAATTAACATGCTAAATTAACCCATTCTCTGCGTCTATATACTACAGCATTATTTATAATGTTTTATCAAAAAACATATTCAAATTGAAAGCCTAAGTAACAAAAAAAAATATTCAAATTGTTTTGGTTAATTACTTTCTAGTGAAGACTGATGTGTCCATTTATGTATTTGGGCCACGGATGAATCTGACAACATCTTTATTTGTCTGTCAACATACATACCATAAATTATATATATATATATATATATATATTCATTTTATTTATTGCGATGGTAATGGAAAATACACTCTTCAATTTATACATATGCACAACAATGCAACATAAAAAAATGAATGATGAACATAAAAATGAATAATGAAATTGTGTGAAGAGAAAAAGAAACTGAAACCCCACACAAATATGGATACAACAAAAGTCTCCTAAACTAATATCTTCGTCAAGTTTTCCTTCTCAGTTCTCCCACCTCAATCTCAATAGTCCAAAATCATTAACCAATTAATGAGCTTTTAGATAATGAGCTTTAACTTTCTATATATGGATAAAGTCGTGTATGGCCACCCTGAGGTTTCCTTTATTCTTCCAAACTTAAACCATATAAATGTTGATAAGGATTTTCTTTTTAGGTTGAAGTTGGTAATCTAACAAAATATATAACCCTACTATTTGTTTTGTTAAAAGAATATTTCAGCAAACTCTTTATGAACTTGTTGTTGCTATTGGATACAAATAAAAAAAATTATGTTTTGTTTGAATTTTTTTTATATATCAGTCAATTATAAAATAATATTTTAAATCACAAAATAGGTTTTTAACTTTTCATTTCATTGTTAATCAGTGATTATGTATTGAAAACTTCAGAAACTACCAGACGAAAATAACTAAAACCTAAATTGATGAAATAGTCACGTTTTCCTGTCAAGTGAATATTTTTGAACATTTGTTTATATAAACTATATTTTTGGTCAAAATACAAATTGTATATGCTTTTACTTGTACATATACTGAATTTTAATTATCAGTACATCTATTTTCATAAGTATATTAGGATCCAATAAGTGTTTGGGGAAACTCAAAATATTCCTAGGTAATATATATATGGGATTTGAACTTGTTGGGTTTGCAGTAGTGATTTCTTCTGACTACCCAAAAATCATATTATACTGATATTCTACTTTCTAATATTTAAATAAACAGACAAGAAGAGCTTTTCTTTCACTGCAAAACAGTACTTTCACTCTTGTTTAATACTTTCTTTTGTATAAAGTTATCTACAGCTTTGTTATTTAAATAACAATATTTAATACTTTTCCATCGTACTTATAACACCTAGTTCTATGCATCTGTTTTCATATGATTTCTGTTGAACAAAAAAAATCATGTGATTTCTAAATGATCCCTACTTTGTTTTATTACCCTCTTTGTTAAATAATTTGCATTAGTTTTACAGAGAGTTTCTCGTATTCCTAGTTTCCTACAAATAAATCCAATGTAATCTCGGAAAAACAAAAATCCGATGCCATTTGACTAATTAGTAAATACTCATAAATTATAAGCACGTACTGTGCAGTGCACATGTAGTCTAAACACCTGTAACAATGTTTACTCTGGGTTAAGGGTAATAAATAGTTCATAATATAATATTACAAGTATAATATTCATTCTCTTTGATTTTATTCTTTTCGAAATGTTGATATGGAATATATAAAACTTACTTAATCAGAAACTGATCGTTTTATTTGAAAAAAAAAGAAGAAGCATACAACCGGCAAGTGAAAAGCTAATGAAACACCAGTGATCATTGATTAAGGTCGCGGTAAATAAATGATCATTGATTCAAAAAAGATGATTTTACAGCTTATGAAACACCAGTGAATATTATTAACGACCTCATTGTAAAAGATACTACGAGTAAAAACTTTTCTTATATCGAATTCACCATCCCATATTCACTAATTAAACAGTGTGAAAGGTAGAAAAATATGAATAAGTCATTACGAGGCACACGAAAGTGAAAAAGAAGACAAACGAGTCGGAGAGTATATTAATACATTTTCTCCCTTTTCTGAATCGTTACACGAAATTTACAATTTCTGGATCCATGTAGAAAAGTAAAGATACTTATGGCCGAAACACCCTCTAGGCATCTAATATTCTCCTCAAAATTTAGAAATAAACTCAGGTGTTATTAATGTTGTATCTGTTTCACTCTTCCCCAACTGTCTTCCTCTTCCACTCTACCAAACGCTTCAGAAACTCGTTAACCTGTAAATTACAATAGTTTCCAGTTTAATATAATAGTCATAATATAGTTATAAGGTTGCAATAATTCTTAATTATATCAATCATAAACGGCTAAGATTAAATTTACCTGAGAAGGGTCTTTAAGAGAATAAGAGGCATTGGTTTCCTTTGGAACTTTGGAGACAAGAATCCCAAAACCTTGTCCCTTTTCACGTAAAACCTATCGATCATGCACGTGGTTAATTTACAACGTTAATATTTGTTGAACTGCATTTAAATTAGATTTTCTAAAACCTAGAAAATTAAGAGTAGTTGATGGTATTGGTACGTAAACGTGTTATAACTAATTGTCACTATACCTTAAACGCATCTTCGTCGGTACGGTCATCTCCAATATACACCGGAACAACAGTTTCCGAATTTTCAAATCCTATTTAATAAGATCAAAGATATAAGAATGAACAGAACTAACAACTATTTTCCCAAATATTAGATAAATAAATACATATATGGTGATGCTCTCACCTAATGATTTTAGCAAAAAGTTGAGGGCCTGGCCCTTGTCCCATTTGATCGTGGGGCGGATTTCAAGCACCTGGTTTTACAAATAAATAGATTAGTTAGTAGTCTGTTAAAGATGATTGTTATTGTCTTATTATTCAACACAAGTACACTTAACTAGCCTTCTAGTGACTAGTAAAAAGAGGGAGAGGAAAGGTTAATTTTACCTTTCTACCTTGGGTTAGCTTCAGCTTTGGATAATCAACTAGAACTGATTTTACTTGTTCGGCTAATGCGGCCCATCTCTGTTGGAAACAAAAATGTACATCTTTGTGAAAACTAGACGTTACATTTGAACAAGAAATAAGTCTTTTAAAGTTTTTTTTTTTTTAAATACACTGGGTTAAAAACAATAAGTTGTGTGGACCATTTCACAAAGAAGAGAAAGTTTTTTCTGTTTTCATAATCATTTTTGTTCTTACTTTCTCATCAACACGTCGAAAATGTACGGACAGACAAAACTTGTTGTTCTCCACCATAGCCCCAGGGATACATTTTGTCTTTTCTTTTAAAATCTTAACCACCTGAAGTTATATACACGACAAAGTTAAATATATTTACTGGTTCCACTCTCTGTAATTCGATAAGTTACATTTGTGAAGGTAATAAATGCCTCAAAAAATGCACCTTCTCGATCATCGGTACAAACTCACGAGCAGGTTGAAACAACACTCCTTGATTACTCTGAGACCATTTCACAAAAAGTAAATAGTTTAGTAATTAGATAATTACTGTTTTGTCCTATCGATTTTTTCTGCATTGTTTTCTCACCTCGCCGTAACTATTTTCGTTGGTTGGTCCTTCAATGTCCATGCCGTGGCTTCCAGCGTAGTAAATCTCGTTGAGTTTGACAAAAGCACGAACCTGAAAATAGTTATATATATATATCTCACATCATTAATATTATGATATAGACTATATAAGTAATTATATCAAAAAATTGGTAAAATGTAATGTACCTTATCAACGGATCTTCCAGTGACTATAGCAGTAGGGAAGTTTAGAGCCACATCCTTTACAACCTCTCGCATCTTTTGAAATAATTACAATATTACTAAACCAAAAACAAATTAATTAATTAAACAACAATGTTTTTGACATGGAACAGAATAAAAACCTCATGTGTTATGTAAGCTTTGTCGGGATCTTCAACTATAGGAGAAAGCGTCCCATCGTAGTCAAGAAACATAACAATTTGTTTCCCTTTTGCAGCATTCATGATCTCATCAAACATATTCAAAGCAGATGGAAATCGAACCTTAAACAAAAAAATAAAAATACGAATCATGATGAGATACCAAAATCTTGAAATGGGTAATTTAGACTTAAGGTACAAATAAGTAACGTACAATCCAAGATGTTTTGGTCTCGTTGTCTGAGTCAGAGTCATGAGAAGAGGATCTGAGACGTGTAGGAGAAGAATCACGCATGGAATCGACCCACGATGCAATCTTTCCAGCACCAAGATTGTTCTTATTGTTGTTGTCAGCTGCTTCAAGAAGTTCCAGGAACTTTCGACGAGGGAAGGTAAAGTAAGTGGGAGGTGAAGAGAACAGGGGAGAGTTAGAGACAGAGACAGTGATAGTTTTCGAACCCAAGATGGGTTTTCTGTCGGAGACGATGACATTCTGGTTCGTCATATTTCTCACAGGTGCAGAGAAGAGAAAAATAGATATATGGAGATGTAGAGAGAGAGAGAGAGAGTGTGAATGATGAGGAGGAAATGTGGAAGGAGAAGAGGAATTTATAAGGAGAAGTGTGAGAAGAAGGAAGAGAGAAAATAATTTAAGTATGAGACAAAAGAAAATTGCAAAAACTTCATCCATCATTGGTGGCTCCCTCTGTACCTTTTTGGCATATTATGCCCTTTCTCTATTTTTCAGCCTTTTAATTCTTTTTGTTGACCCTTACAAAAATATTTACTTAGGTTTTTATCAAATAATAATTTTACTTATGTTTTACAAAGCATATTTTTAGATATTATATGAACATTTTTATTTTATTTAATATTTAACAATGTAACTGAAATCTGAAATATATATAATTTATTCAAATTTCTTAGAAGGGTGGAAATTAGGATATTAAATATCATTACAAAATATAGCATATATCTACAGTATAACCTCTTTAAATTAATAATCTATAAATTAATATAATTTCATAATTCCAAATTGAATTTTTGGTTTAATTAATATCTCGATAAATTAATAATCTTTATAAATTAATAATAAATTTAGTTTTGGTGTAGTCCTAACAAATGATCGTAGACGGATACTTGTAAATTATTTACCCGGTGGCAATAAATTTAATTAGTTGAAACAAGATTTTTCTTAGTACTATGAATTGAGTTCGAAATGGATAATATTTCAATTACTTCAATTTGGACTTTTCATCATATACTCCATATTTAAATATAAGATGTTTTAGTTAAAACCCATATATTTAAAAACTATATTTTCTCTAAAATATAATTAAATTATAAATGGAAAGGTAAGCACTCAGTTATAAAATAAATTATAAAATATGACTGGATACACAATTAAAATTTAAAAATCTATTAAAGAATGTAAGAATATTTTATATATTCAAACCTCAAAAATTCTTTAAAATATCATATATTTTGGAATGGATGAAGTATATTATTTAAAAACTTATGTCTAATTTTATAGTAGGTATATATTTTTTTAAGTAGCATGAGATTTGAGCCTTACATGGAATACAGAAGTAAACATGTTTTATTTATTTCGAAATCAGCTTGTTGTTTTAATACGAGCTATATCATGAATGGTTTTTGCTTGATTAATTCGTTATTTACAATTACTTGAGTATGGTTTGATTAAAAGAGAAAAGATTTTTAATTTAAATTCAAAGATACAATTTATTAATAGCTAGTGAGATTTTATTAATATACTACAAATTAACTAGAGCCGGTCCACATTTACATGCATATATCAAAGGTTCTCACAAAAGAAAAGGAAAAATCAAATGTTACGCTTGTGTGAAAATGAATTTTGTTGGAATGGTCCATATGATATTATTCTAAAAAAAAAATTGAATTTTCCAAGTATTTTGTGTGTTCGAATATGAAGTCTTAAGGTAAAAAGTAGTGGTAGGATAAATTTCAAGGAATGTAATGACCAAAAAATGACATGAAGTGTTTTAAAGTATGAAGTCACTAACCTCCAGCTTTCAGAGTTATTCGATCTTTTTTTTACAAAAAAGTTATTCGAAATTCCTAGAATACATATCAACGTATTATAATAGATTCAAGAATTTGATCAAAAACCATATCTCTACATAATCTCAGCAAACGATGTATCCGATTCCTATTGGCTGCTTGTAAATATAAGAATCAGGAAAAGGTTAAACTTCACCGAAAGTCATATCAGCATATTCAAAGACTTGTTTGTAGGATTTTAACCGCTCCGTGGCCACTACACTATATAGCCTACATGTATATGTGTTGAGTTAGATAGTTCCAGCAATGCGGCTAAGGATATGGCTATGACAAATCAAGTTATAATAGTTGTCGTACCGTCTAACTATCACATTATAATAACCTGCTATAACATAGCACACAGACACAGTAAGGTTTTCCAAATTAGAGGAAATGGAAACTCTTGTTTTGGCCCTTTAATAGGATCTCTAAACAGCTTTAAAATCATACCTAAAAGAAAAAGAAAAAAAAAATAGAACGAATATGTACTAGAATGGTGAATGCCCACAGAACGATTGTACCAAATCTGTCTAACACTCTGTGGTATTCAATATAAACTAATAGCTATAAATTCTCTATAGTTTTGTCATGCAATAAAAAATCGTATAATAGAAACCCTACATGTATATATATTGCTTTTCTGCTAGTTTCATTGTTTTTCATTGCAAATGCATGCCCTTGTTCGTATTATATATATACGTACGGCCTCACCCATTACATATAAAGTAATAATATTCGCGACGGTTTGTTGTACTGCTTTGTCAACTCTTATAATTAAGTTACTTCAAACTTATATTTGAATATAATTTCATAACTTGACAAAATGTATATAATTTCATAACTAAAGACGACCACATGGGTCAACATTCTTGACTTTCGTTACTTGAGAATCCACAAAGGGCACGAAACTAGAAAGCCTTTAGATTTCTTGTTCCGACGGGGACAATCACTTTGATATTTATTAATTTATTAAACCAAGTTCCACTAATTAATACATTTTATATATTCATTGTATTTAGTTTAGTTTGTACACATATAAACACAGTCATAAACACATGGAATGGAAGTTTCCGATCCTTTTCGAGCTGTTAATTGAGACGTTGTGCGGTGTGGTTTGATTTATTTTACTATATTTGGCGGCGGTTACAAGAAAAGCTAAGTTCGGCATAGTTGGGTTCATGAACTAATCACCATAACCCAAAAGTTCATTGTAAATAGATACATTTACCAAATTTAATTTCCGACATGAATATAATTTCAGATTCATGTTGTCACCTTTCAAATAGACCCTTATATGTCTACGTAGAGTTCCATGTTTTGACAAGCTTTAGCCTCGCTTATTGAGAGGGTGGATTAACGATTTTTAAAAGTGGGATTTACACACTCATAAAAAAGTTTCATGTTTTGTCTGTCTAAGCAAAAATAAATGTCTTCAAACCCAATCTAAGCTGAAGTAATACTAATAATTCACAGACAATATTGCTAAATACCACCTAAATTACTTAATTGTATACATAGCTTGGAGCACCATTGTTGATACTCTTTTGTGAGAGTTTTTCACAAAAAATATAGAAATTTAAAAAATAATTGAAAAAGAAAGAGCATCTTTCATTTTAAGAACTTTTTTTCAAAAAAAAAAAAAACTAAAGTATGCATGTTTTTGTCCGAACCAAAATATATACTCTTTATTTAAATTCACTATTTTTTTTATTTTTTTTTTTCAATTATTTTTTAAATTTCTATATTTTTTGTGAAAAACTCTCACAAAAGAGTATCAACAATGGTGCTCCAAGCTATGTATACAATTAAGTAATTTAGGTGGTATTTAGCAATATTGTCTATGAATTATTAGTATTACTTCAGCTTAGATTGGGTTTGAAGACATTTATTTTTGCTTAGACAGACAAAAAAAAAAAAAAAAAAAAAAAAGAATTCACTATTTGATAGCACCATAGTTGATACTACATGTAAGAGTTGTTCACAAAACATATAGAAATTAGAAAAATAATTGAAAAAAGTCTTTCATTTTAATTTTTTTGTTTTAAACTAAAGTATGCATTTTTTGTCCAAACCAAATATATATACATTTATATAAACACAAAAGAATAACAAGGATTACGTGTATGGTTTGGAAACTAATAGAGGTTGCAACGTATAAGCATGTGAATTTTTGAAACAACGCAATCTGTTCAAAATTTAGGGTTCCCATCATAAATAATTTTAAATAAAAACTGCTAAACCATTTGCGAGAAAAATATAGTTACTTTGAGGTGTAAGTTGATTAATTAATATATTTACGAGATTTTGATTTTTAGTCGGGCCCCCATTCCACAAAGAGGACTTGGAATAACTTTCCCATTAAGAAGACTTCTGTTTTTCAGTAATTTTTTTCTTTTAAAACTTAAGATAATAAGTTTGTGAAAAAAGAATCCAGTAAATATTGCTCGCATTGGTTTATTCATGGTGGGCCTTTCTGTTCTAGAACTCATTCTAATTTTTTTTTTTTTTTTTTGTCACTTGACATATATATTAGATATTTCTAGTTTACTTTATTTTCTTAACAATACTTAATAGTAGTAACTTTACAAGTGTGGTCAAGTGGTAAAACAGATTTGGTGATGTGTTAAGTATCTCAGAATCAAAATCTATCACCTTAGATTTATCTACTTGTATGGTTAAACAATATAACTATTTAATTTTCATTGTGAGTAACTGAATTTAACACTAGTAAACATACTCTTATAAAAGTAGAATTATCAGAGTATTTTTGGAGATTCTTACTAAAATGTAGGGGGTGGATCCCACCAAAATGCTCAAGAATCGACTGCAAAAATGTTGAAATAAGAATTGAATATTGCATTGTTCGCGGTTCTACTGACATATAATAATATGTGATTGAATCTTTTTTTGTTTTAATTTTTTTAATCAGAGCAAAAAAAACTTAAAAAGAAAATCTCAAATGGATTTTAGAGTTAATCATGTTCTAAGATCTAGTGTGTATCTCTTTGTCCCTCAGAATCTCTGAATTATAATTAAAAAAAAAATTGTAAAATGCAGAGTGTTAATAGTAGCGTATAGATAATTTTATCGGTCTGATCTTTATTTACATCCGTTTCTGATCATTTTATTGGTCTGCTCTTCTCCTTATATTGTTTTATTTTCACGATACCATTTTATTCTGCTCCTCCAAGCCGGCTCGTGTCCTCACGATTGCTGGGTGACACAAACTGTTCTGTCAGCAAAATGTCACGTGTTGTAATATCATGAGGTGGATTAGTTAAAAGTTCTTCAGTTTTGAGAGCCATATTTTTTGCCTATGATGAAACAAGGAGAAATTTGGTTTATAATGTTTTACAATCAATATTTCTGATAACCTTTGTTCGAAGATGCCACCTTTTAATAATGTATAAAATAAGAAAGTGGGAATTATATCATTGGTAAATTAAATTGCATAAACTTTCTAGACTTAGGGGAGATCTATAGACTGAGCAGTGCTTTAATTTCCGATTCCAGTGATAAATTTCAACTCAAGTTTATTCGTATCAGGAAAATTAGATCGAGAGAGTGACTAGTTCTAATATTGTAATTGATAGAACCAAAATCTATATATTTTTAATGGATACAACTGATTCATTTTAGAGAAAAGTTACACGAATATTATTGTACTTTTTGTAATCAAATCAAGATACGTAATTTGGTTCAAATTCAACGGTAATATTCTTACGGTTAGAACTAAATACTACAATAATAACTTAAACTTTTATCAAACATGTGAATACGTCTTCATCTCATAGTTCCTTCACCTGCCTACGTGGCTTTCTATTATTTTCCCACTTGCATCAATTATAAGCTGCTATGTTTTCTTTTATATCTTTTCCTCGAAAGTATATTTATATCAACTTTCAGTTTTCCCCTGATAATTTGGTTGTTTATCGGCAAATATTTGTTTTTAAATTAAACTAACTAGTTTCAAAATTACGTTATTTTAACTTCTGCGCATACAAATGAATACATGATAAACTATCAGACTTCAGCACATGCACTGTTAGAATGTTTTGATAGCAAAAAAAAATATCTCTAAATTAGCTAAGGCAATCACATTTTTATATTATAATTTTGTAAATTAGTATATGGGTCATATCAAATGCTATTCATAAAAAAATACCGAAAAATTGAAGATCTGCTGGCCCCTTCAATGGATCATAGGGTCACATTTCAACTGCCTTGCCCCATGAAGTCGAGGATCTTAATTTATTTAATGTTCTCATGATGAATTCAGTGTTAGTTTGATTGGTTTATAATATAAGTATCCTTGTTTATTGCTACCGTGCTTCAATAATAAGTATTTGATTAATATGAACAATATCTAAAACGATCTTTTTGCCCTTGCTGCTAACCAACAAAATGGAAAATTTTGAAAATTATATTTAAAAAAAAAAAAAATTATGTAATGGAAAGCTTTCTTATTAAAATTGTTGATACACACTAAGGCTTCTGAAAGAGTTCAATTGTGTTGAAAGAAATGGAAGACCCAACACAATTAAGAAGAAAAAGTAATCCATAATTGATTTTTCAAAATATTGACAAAAATAATTGTGAAGTCTATCATGCTGAAAATCACTGAATTTTACTATTTCCCCGTTTCAGAAGTTACGATCTGCATTTCCGTATTCGACTTCACCATCAATTATTACTTATTAGGGCGAACTTAAGTATATGCATAGAATATAATATTTTCAACAACCAATTGAAATTTTCTGGTTGGAAAGCAAAAGCTTTTGTGCATGTGTATACTGTACACAATTATTTGTTTGGAAATTTTAATATATAACTAATCTCCATGCATGCTGTGAATGTTTAGCTAGCTACTCGAAACCGTAGTGGCCATTTATATTGGAAACATACTAGTTTACCTATATAATTATTTCACTTGGATTACTTGTATGTATAAAATTGTGTGGCATGCATATAAATTAGCATTTGATTTGATGTAAGAAAAATAGAAAACAGTGTAAAGACATGTGTAGACAAACACATGTAATTAGTTTGGTAGTGATTGATGAAAGATATACTTAACTATTAAAGTTAGGTCTGAATAGTATTGCCAAACTTATTTTACTTAAACCGACATGAAACCCCTATTTTGTTTTAGTGAATGGAGTAACTAAACCACTATTGATATTTCTGTCACTTTTAACGTTTCTAAATTAAAACATAATAATTTGATGCCAAACAACAAATTGGCCCTTAACTGCTCCAACATGCTGTATTTCTAAGTTTGATCGTATCATATTCAGTTACTATATCATTTTAAAATGTATATATATATATATATATATACCTAGCAATAAAATCTGCGTTTGTAATTCTGCATTGTGCTACTAGATGATTATATATAATTAACACATTTAATTTACAAGTGCATATATATTAAAACTAACAACCCTACCAAACAACAAACGTCTCGAATGCACTACCCAAATGCAGTGTTATGCTTAATATGTTTGAAGCATATGGTTACGTCCCAAATATTTTTTCTCTTAGGTCCAAAGAAAAATATTGTTTTGTAAAGACATAAAAGCTTGTAGGTGAATTGCAATACGAAAGGAGTAAACATATTATATTTATTTTAAACTATACTTTATATTATAAACTACAAATCATATATTGCCAATATTTTTGTGTTGTATACATGTAGGTTCCCAAGATCTGCCACGAACAGGTGGTCTTTGCTTTGCTTATTTAAATGAGAACATCCGATCGGTAATTGTACTTTAAGTTTCTTTTGCGTGGAGGCAAAAAAAAATATATTATCTTACCTGATAATTTATACTTAATTGTTGACGCAAAATAACTAGGATATATTTAAAAATCATTTGAAGTTTCGATTTATTTCCTAGTGCCTAGTGGATATATTTGTCCATCTTACGGTACACACTAAGATCTTTGTCACACCCAACTAAATTTTGATCCTTAGTACCAAAGTCTCTCATGTAACGTCAAAATCTTCAACATTCATAAGAAAAAAGTCGATAATTAGTGGACTCATTGTTTATCTTGACTATATTTTCTATAGTAGTATTCATCGCTTTAAAATGCGTGAAAATCGCATAATGTGATATTTCATTGACGGGGACTCTTTTTTACTCTTTTACATAAATTGGAGTTGTGTGCTCATATGTTGCTAAAACTAACAGATATATTTACTTACCTTAATAAGGAAAGACGAACAAGTGAAGCTGAGGAAGAAACTAATGGAAAGAGACTTGGGACCGTGGTGGCGACATGTTTGTCTTCTACTAATAAAGTTATCTTAACTAAGAATAAATTTGTGATTGCGACGTGAAAAATCGGGCTGGCGATGATTCATCGAAGGACCCACCATAGCCCATAGTGGTAAGCCCACTGAAAGCCCATATTTTATTATTAGTTATTCTTTTGGGTAAACTTTCAGTTTTTTTACTAAATCATAACATTCACTACATAATCAAAATATTGTCCAAAAAAAAAGAATTTCCATATTTATAAGAAATATATCGTACTGAAACATTTATCTTTTTAAAAATGTCCTCCCAACGATCATCAGACAAATCCCATCCCCCCCCCCCCCCAACTCGCCCCGAAAAAAAAAATCATTGATTCGTTAGTGAGATATAGTTTCTGAGTTACTATTGCAAAAATTAAAGTACTTTACACGTGAGAAGTTAAGGACGTGACAGGATTAGGACGCGGCGACAATACTTTGTTTTGATTTTGGGACGGATTGTGGAAAGTCCAATATATATACTATATTTTTAAGTCCAAATTTATCATTTGCTCCTTTTCTATTTCAAATAAACATTGAACTACGTTCATAAAACAAAGATGGGTAAAATAATTATAGGCTTTAGTTAGGTTATGGGCTCATGGAATAGAAGCTCATTCTCTAATACCAGAACTGTAAAAACATAAAAATATGTACATTGACAAGTTATTTGATAATTTTGCAAAAAAAAAAAAAAAAAAAAAAAAGACAAGTTATTTGATAACATTTGGGCCGTCGAACAAATACGTTACGTTCACACAAGGTTCTTAAAAGGAAAAAATGGGCTTTAGAAAGTTTAATATTCTTACATTCTGTTATAATAACTGGCCCAACATTCACGTTTGTGGGAATCTATTATATATATATTATAATGATTGAGTTTAAAGGCTCCTTAAGGTGTCCACATAGGCGGATTGTGGGTCTCACATTTTTATATTAAAATATATGATATTTTTAAAATAACTACAAACAAAGAATATCAGTTTAGCCAAGTGGTCTAAGATCCCATGTTTGGTCTCTAAGGACATGGGTTCAATTCCCACTGCTCTCATGCATAAACTAATTAATGTCATCATCATAAAAATATTTTTTAAACACACATAGTCTTGGTAAGATGGTCACAAACAATGAAATACACTTTAGCCAAGTGGTATAAGATGTCTAATTAAGTATTCAAGATTGTGGGTTCAAACCACACAGCTATCATGTATTTTTGATTTTTTTTATTTAGGTTATTATCATATGGACTTTTTGTTTTAAAGATCAAAATAGTTGTATAAACCCTAAACCTTAATAAGTTCAAACCCAAAATAAAAATGAATCCAAAACGAATAATAAAACAAAAAACAAAAAAAACAAGTCTCACGTGGTTGCCTACGCGGATGGCTTAAAAAACCTTAAAACTATCCTATTATAATATAGCTCAACCCAAAAATAATAAAAAATAAATCCAAAACGAACAAACAAAAAAAAAACAAAAAAAAAATTGAATTCCACTTGGGTGCATACGTGGATGGCTTAATGAGGGTTGAATAATATAGATTAGGAGCTCAAAAAGTTAAATCATTGCACATATTTCCTAATATATATTTTCAAAAAATTTGTATGTGAGATAAAATAAAATAAAACAACAAAAATTAATTATTTTCGTTATTATTAAATGAATATATAATTTCTCTTACATTTTAG
>CAKOAT010901820.1:121873-143688 GCA_932364175.1 Eruca vesicaria subsp. sativa
CAAAACTCAAACTTACAAAAAACCATATATAAAAGCCTATCTAATGAAACTTAAACAACGAATATTAACTTAATTAAGGTTATTTTCAAATTGATAAATCGTTTAATACAAATATAAATACTATAAATATAGAATTATATCAAGTTTTGATCTACGATATAAAAACTATTTACAGCAAAAACACACACACATACTTTTAGACACTAAAAACTATATTATATCATAACTATTCCTATAAACCTTACTTCGCATATAAATAACATTTAACATATTCCTAATATTTTTCAAAAAAAATTGTATATGAAATAAAATAAAATAGACAACAAAATTTAAGTAAGTTATTTATTAAATGAATATGATATTTCTCTTAAATTTTAATAACTACTATAATTTCATTGAAAACATTTCTCACCACCGACTCCAGATTTCGGCGAATGAATTCCCACAGTCGATGACTCCGTAGATAAAAATGCCACATCATTTTTGAACAAAACCGAAACTTACAAAAAACCATATATAAAAACCTATCTAATGAAACTTAAGCAACGAATATTAACTTAATTAAGGTTATTTTCATATTGATAAATCGTTTAATACAAATATAAATACTATAAATATAGAATTATATCAAGTTTTGACCTA
Source organism: Eruca vesicaria subsp. sativa (assembly GCA_932364175.1). Taxonomy (NCBI): domain Eukaryota; kingdom Viridiplantae; phylum Streptophyta; class Magnoliopsida; order Brassicales; family Brassicaceae; genus Eruca; species Eruca vesicaria. Next base: position 122,516 of record CAKOAT010901820.1, read on the forward strand.
CAATATAAAAACATGAAATTTTCCATTTCATTATTAATTGGTGTCATTAGAAGAATCCACTAAACCAACAATCGGAAAAAATACACGTAAACATAATGATCCTGGCCCCGCGCTTGCGCGGGGAATATACAACCAGTGATATAGAATGAATCTGTTGCGATGATAATAGATTTAATCGATGCTTCTTTTTCTTTAACGTGAGATACACAGATGTTAAAGAGCATATTATTCATTCAAACCTGGTGAAGAAACTATATCTCAGACCACAGCCTCTGACTTAGCTTTAAATTTTTTCTTAAAACTACTTTGACCTTGTCCTAATAGTAATAGGCTAATATTATCTTTTTTGAGCAGCGTCCTAATATTAGCTAAGAATTAAGTCTTGGCTGTTCTTTGTGACTGAGCATCTAGAGCAGACGGAAGCATGCAGGACGCTTGCAGTCACTTCCTGGTGTTTTCTTGTTCAATGATCTTTCTCCATTTAATGTGAATCAATACGTTACTAGATATTGATGAGTAGATACAACTATTAAGATTGATACTCCTACTTGTTTTTATTCAGCATCACACGTCAACGGGCAATAATGGTGTTAGAGAATTCAATGCAATGTGCTAAATACAACTACTCGTATACAAAATCTTGGTTGAAAATTGCATGAGAAAGAGAAGAGAAATGGAGTGTGAACATAATCTTTGGTGGGCTCCTTTGGTGTTATGTGCCTTTGACACTCTCCATCTTTATGGTTCCTTTGCGTAATTTGAAATTCTCCTCTTATACTACTTCTAGTTGTAATATATTTATTGCATGAAAATAGATCCGCTCTAGGTTATTTTAAATGTTAAGAGGTTACTAGAATATGAAGACAGAGTAGTTGTTAACTTTTTTTTTGTCTTTGATATAACTAAAAAATTGTAGATATTTGGACTAGTGAAATGTATTTATTTTTCTATGTCAAAAACTTTTTTGCGGTTTATATCTTGATTTTTTTTTTTAAATTGATTATTTACATCTGTGCGAATTTAACATATTTTGATAGCACACCATATTAGTCCAAAACCCTAGTGCTCTTTTACATTATTAGTTACATGACATTGACATCCATCGCGTTTTTTTGGTATTTTCCTTTATTTCTTCGAGTCACCCATTGGTGTATTGGTTAGAATCTATATCTACTTTCTAAATGTGATGAAGATTCAATCATTTTGCTGCCGACACAGTGACTGCACCGAAATATCGAATTATTGGTTTTCTTGGGTTAAGTTTAAATGAGTAGTTAGATGATAAAAGATGCTGCAACGAAAGTTGCGGCATGGCCGGCCACATCTACCAACACGCATAGCTTAAACCATTTGTGAACTAAAACAGAAAAAGAACAATACATAATAAACATTAAACACTAGTTGATCTTGCTCGACAAAAAAAAAAAGAATCCTATAATAGAAAATGCGAGAACGAGATACGGGAGGATGAAACTTGTAGGGGATCTATTAGACGTTATGTTGATTCTTGTAAATGCGTTACAGCATCAGGATATTCTATGCCGCATGTAACACAATTGGCAAAACACACAAGAAAAAAACGTGGTAGGGGAGGATGGGTTATACACTTTTACGTTATGTGGATTCCTGTAAATGCGTTAAAGCATTGGTATATTCTATTCTGCATGTAACACAATCGGCAAAACACACAAAGAACTTTATTGGCGCAACAAAACCAACGTGCCACCTATTTTTATTATGATTAAAATGTAAACATACATACGTCCATGTGTTAATCCTTCAAAGTGTTTTGACATAATTATTAATCAATATCAAACATACATTTCGATTTATCAGAACATCTCTAATCCACTCCATAATTTACTATAAAATAGAATGGAAAATGGACTAATGAACAAACAAAAAATATATTACTACATTTATGAAGTAATCACTTTTTTATTTGTTCATCACTCTATTTTCCACTCTATTTTGTAATAAATTATGGAGTGAAGTTGAAGATACTTTCAGTTAAACGAACGAAATATCATAAATTGTGTGTTAGACAATAATTCAATACTTTGTTCGTTCTCGAATATCTCAAAAAATTATTTGTTTACCCATATAACATTTGAAATCACACAAACAGCATAGTCAATATATGAGGCGATTTTATTTTCCTAAAAAACTAAAAACATCGCATTAATATTTAGCAAATGAAGCTAGAAATTACATAGACAAAAACAATACAAAAAATTACATAAAAAGAAATCTGTGGCATGGTCGAGCATGACAAAAAACCGCAGCTGGACCGACACAGAGAGATTAATACAAACCATAATATTAACATACGAGATTAACCCCCTAATTAATCTAACAAGCCCCTCTCTGCAATTTCCAAAAAAACTCCATTGCAGACAGCTTCTGAAATTCCTACTTTACCCCTACTCTTACCAAACACAAACTGATCAAGACAGAATCGAATCCCAATCTATCTCGTACGACGGACACTTCTCCAACGAAAACGTCTCGTTCCACTGCGGCTGCTCCTCCGTGTCGGCGAAAGTCAACTCCGACAACGGCGAAGATCCGGCGGACTCAACCACCTCCGTCACCGGCGGTGGCGACGAAACCTTCTCAGTTTTCTTCACCGCCGAGACACGTTTCTTCGTCGGAGCTTTGGTCGTGGCTTTACCCTTTTTCTCCGTCTCCTCCGCCATGCTCTGACAAATAGCTTCGAGCTTGGCGTCGACCGTCGAGTGAAGAGGCTTGTACTCGCCGAACTCGCCGCCGATGTGGGAACCGTTGTGACGTAAGTTAGGGAAGTTAAGCCGGGCGTGATCGCCGCGCAGCTTATACGCCGCCTTGTCGTAAGCCAAGGCAGCTTCCTCCGCCGTGTCGAACGTTCCAAGCCAGAGACGGGTACGGTTTCTCGGTAAACGGATCTCAGCGACCCATTTGCCCCAGTGACGTTGCCTCACGCCTCTGTACAGCTTCGTCGGCTTCGCCGGAAAACAAGATCCGGCGACTCCTGGTTGCTTCATGAGTATAGGCTTTGGTCTGAGAAGAGGATGGTTCTGGTGGATCTGAGATTGGATCTGGTGGATTTGTGTAGAAGAGAGGTTGTTTAGCCCGATTAGTGACCCGGTTTGGTTAAGATCCGACCCGTATGTAAACGGTTGGGTCATGAAGTGTTGTTCCGGGTAGTATCCGGGGAAGGTAGGAAGAGAAAACGCAGACGCTGCGGGGTTATTAATAAACGCAGACGCAGACGCGGAAGGAGAAGAAGAGGGGGAAACGCTTTTGATAAAAGGTACAAGCGCTTCCATGAGTTCACCACCACCAAACGTATCTGATTGGTGAAACGTTTTGCTACTGTACATATTCATAGCAGCTTCCATTATGATTTTTTTGTAGATTTTTTCTAAAGAGAAATAAAAAAATTGAATCCGAAAATATTCACCTGTTTCTTATCAAAAGTAAAGAACAGGGTTTTTTCGAGAAAATTCAAGAGAATAAAAATGGATCGAAAAGGTTTGAAATAAGCAACCTGTTAGATCCGAAAGAGGGGTTTTTAAAAATTACCCTCGGCTAAATCTATGAAAAATAAAAAGATTAATTCAAATAAAGACACAGTTTCATAAGCTTGGATGTTCTGTCTGAATAATCAATAAAAACCATTCAAACACAAAGAAACCTAGATGATTACCAGAAATAGATCGAAGAAACGGGGGGAAAGCAAATGAATATAGGATCAAATGAGAAAACAATTGCTGGGGGTGGGGGAGGGGACGCTCAGTTTTTGTAGTGAATTTACTCTCAGCCTCACCGATGATGCTCTAAACTCACCAGCTTGCCTGTCATTATATAGTGTGGGTTGTCTTCTCTCACTGTTTTCCAGTTTTTATTCATTTTATTTTCGTATTTTGCGGTTAAAAAAGTTTGGTTTCAAACGCCGGTTCGAATAAAAAAGTAGTTTAAAAAAAGCCATTTTAAAAGATTTATTGCTATCTTGATTAACTTTATAATCGCATAAGACTCGATGTTAAAAAAATCGCATAAGATTTATCTTACAAACTGATCATACTAACTAAATTTATTAGTTGACAAAAAAGACTAAATTTATTAAAAAATTCCTACTTTATTAAATAGAAATATATATATATATATATATATATATTTGAATATAGTAAGGAATACTTAATGATTATTTATTTTTTAAGTAAACTAAATTAGAATATATTCTTTTTTTTTGTGTGTGGTAAACACTAGAATATATTCTAATCCTGATTAGGATTTGTTTCTATATTTTTGAAATTTCTATTAGTTTGAATCTAATCTCAACTATAATGTAAACCAAGAAAAAATTAGAAACAAAAATCCAAAAGTTATGATATTAATTTAAATATCATCTAAGCTATACATAAAATCTCATCTCGACTATAATTTGGTCTAGTTAATACTTCCTTATTTTCTCAAACAACTGAACTTTTTTTTCATTCTAGTTTTAAATTTCTATAAAATCAGTTTCTGAATTTTGTGACCAAATAGAAAACGAGTTTAAAGAGGTAAAAGTAAAACTCTTTCATAACCTATGAGCCAGTAAAGACTAAAGATATTGCAATGGGTAGAAAACACGTCTAAGAGCATCCCCATTGAAAATTCATGGGAGGAGTTCACACGGAAATTAAGAGAAAAAATAATAAAATAATAAAAATCTATGAATCCTTCTCTCCTAAAGTTCACCGCGGTGAACCCCTCTCTTATGAGGTTCAACACGTGACGGCTCGGGATTGGTTTAGATTTTTGTTTTTGCTTTTTTTTAAAAAAAAAATCAAAAAGAAAACTGAAAATTTTTAATAATAAAAAAATGATTCAATGTACCCCAGGAGGGGGTTCATTGATGTGGATACCCTAATGTATTCAGCAAAGCGGGGCCAGATTATAGTTCATAACACGCGTCGCCGTATCATTTGTTATTTGTGGAGTAACAGTCTCGCCTGTTTTGTTGACTTTTTGAGGTTATGTTCACACTTTACGGTTTGAATATTTTTTAGGCATCTCCAATAGATTCTTATTTTTCTAAAATGAAATAAATTAAAAAATGAATTTATATTTTACTCCGATGATTTCTTCATTTTTTCCTTCAAAAAAATATTTCGAGTATATTATCCTATCATTTATGATTAATTCTAATAATATTTATTATTTTTTAAAATTTACAAACTTTACACAAATAAAATTTTATCTGAACTAAATTTTGACTATATAGTTTAGTTTCTGAAAAGATATAACAATTAATATTAACTTATAATTATATTTTGAAAGTTAATCATTTCTGTAAAGCATAAAACACAAATATAAATTTTTATAGATATAAACCACAATGCTATTAAATATAAAGACTGATTTATAAATAAAAGTCTCAACTTTAAAATGTATTTGTGAATAGTGTTCCTTCAAATTTAAAAAAATGCTATTCATAAATTTATATAAAAAATTCCCATTTTCATTCTTTTGTTTCTTTTAAAATAAGGAATCATTGGATGTTCTTAGATTTTTAACTTAGATTCACGTACTTTCTTAAAAACAAGACGAGTTCATTGATTAGTAGATGTTATTTGAATTCGTAGAGGTCATTTCGTGTATTCCATTTGACCATGTAATTCGTAATTATGATTATGCATATGATAAAACTAATTACTTCATGCATATTTCGAAAGAAGACAATACACCTTATGTATTGTAACCCCTACTATATCATTCTACCTGTTATTGACATGATATAATCTATTATCCTTTTTGTAAACATTACATTATATTATCTACATTTGCTCATACAACGGTATATTCTTCAGTAGTTGTGCCTTTTATAATAAATAACTGACTGGTAGTAATGATGATAAGGAAGAGATAAGAATGTGATGGTGGGTGACGGCAGAGGGCTGCTTCCGAAACAGTTGTGATATTATTTCTTATCAATGGGTCACCTACTTTCCTCCTCATCCTTTTATATTCTAACATTCTTATTAGGGGAGATGAAGAGAGACATTGTTTAAAAACATTATTTAATCTTGGCTTGGAGTCAACTACATGAGAAGTTAAGCAATCTATACTGACTACAACCAACAATTTCATTATAATCTTATAACATTCATGCCCAAAACAAATTTCATTGTAATGTAAAACAATATATTATAGTATATGATAATTCAATTCATCTACGGACGTGAGTTATTTTTTGGTTAAACATAAATAGATCCCCCGCAGGGTTATAACGGCTAAAAAATCATCAGATCAGACGACAAAGATCTGCAAGTCACCAGACGAATGAAGAACATAAATTTCTTTCATTAACATTAATTACAATGCAAGTTTTCACTTTAGACCAACAAAAAAGTTTTCACTTTTGACTCGTATGTATTATACAATTAGAACATGTAATCACCACGAACATTCCACGGGATTAATTAGCCAAACGATTGTGGTTCAACATTCAAATATCGACACCATATAAGAAATATTATCGGAATTAAGAAATATATCCTAAGACACCGATAGTGACATAGATTTACATCACTACGTAATATTTAAAGTTGTTGCTAATTTAGCTTCAAGTATTAATCATGATAATTATTAGGTGTAGTTTAGACTTTAGTCGACAGAAACTGTTACAAAAACATTAAGAAGTCTCTAGAGAGTCGTTTACCTAAAACAAATTCTAGAGCGTTAGAGATGGATTGGCGTAGAACTCCACCACTATGATTACCATATTATATCACTAACTTTATATTTCATTCTTCCATTTTTTCCAAAACCTTAAGTCCGCCCCTTTCCCCCATCTTATCTGGTTGTGTATTTTATTTATAGCCGCTTCTTCCAAATGACCAAATTTATCGCTCTAATTATGATACAATTCCTGACCACGAAAAAAATACTCCGATGAACTCGTGCAATGTCCATGGTAATATTTCTAATATATATATATATATATATATATATATATGCAGAATTCGATTACCTGGACGGATATTTTTATAATATATCGACAGATCTTCACAAGAACGCAACATCTTGATACTACAAACATAATACTCGTTATAAGTCTAATTACAATAACACGTGAATCTTGATAAATGATGTTTGTGAAATGTATATTAGAAATGTTTGTAAAACCCCTTACACAGATTTTTTAGGGAAATTATCAAATATCACTTTCAAGATACCACTTTTCAACTTTACACTAATCAACTTTACCATTAAAATTTTAATAGTCAAAATACTATTAGAATTTAGGGTTTAGGGTTTGGGTTTAAGATTGATAGTTTAGGGTTTAGTGTTGATTTTTTAAGGTTTAGGGTTTACTTTTTAGGGTTTAGAGTTTAAGGTTTAAGGTTTAGAATTAATATTTTAGGGTTTAGAGTTTACTTTTTAGAGCCTAGAATTTATAATTGATGTTTTAGGGTTTATGGTTAATATTTTATTTAATATTTATTTTATGTGTATATATAAAGAATAAGTATATAAGAGTCTTTTATCATTTAATAAAATGTGTATTTTTGAAAATATTCATTTGTTGATGGTAAACATGAAAAGTGGTACCATCAAAATGATATAATTGAAATTTTCCCGATTTTTTACCTCCTTTTTGTGAACGGGTTTTACCTTTTTATTAGTGATGAAAAAACTAATTTCCGTGGATAATAATTTAATATTTAACCTTTTCATAAGAAATCAAACATGTTTGTGAAAAAGATATTGTGTTATTAAGATAACTGGTATGTGGTGCGAGCAAGATGTGCTATAATGATATACTAATATTTTGGTTTCTATTAAAAGGTATTAAAAATGGTATGGTAAAGAAAGAAAGCAAGAACAGATATGTAACGTCTTTTTATTTTTTGTTGAAACACCGATAGGTAACGTCTAAGCTAGTCAATTTGTACTGCATCATTACCAAGTACACTAAAATCTCTATAAATTAAAATTTGATAAATTAGTAATCTAGATACATTAGAAATTTCATCAATTTCAATTTGGACCAATGTAAAATATAACATAAATTACTAAAATAATATGATAATATTTTTTTTAAAAAATATTATATAAATATATAGTCCCAATATAAACATAAATGAATAATTAGCATTTATAGAGTTTATATAAATATAAGAAATATTTAAATTTTTCGTTTATAGTGAAATTACTTTTTACGTAATATTTATAAGCACTTTGATATTATTTTTTTATTTTACTCTTAAAATGCATTTATATTTATGGTGTGGATCAAATAATCAAATAAGAACAATACAAAAGTTAATACATATACCATAAAGTCAAGTTTCTTCATATTTATACATAAAACATACTTTAAAATGAATAAATATAAAAAAGAAAACTTTTTAAAATTAATTAAATTTAAAAATCTCAACATCATTAAGTTATAGAGATTCTAAAGTAGTTCCAACTTGGTAAGCATATGAAATACCACAAAATACGACTTGTATTTGAAATTGAGAAGCTAGGTAGTGGCGTCTAGAATTTATCGAAAGTTATTCCGTTTGTACATATCAAAAAGTCAGCACTCAGCGGAAGAGCATGGAAGACGCAAGGCCAAGTAGGGGACGCATGTGGCAAGCACGTGCCCATTGAGCACGTAAGCCCTTTGCGGCGGAAGAAGCTTCGAGTTTCACTTAATAGCGGCGGATAAATGTTTAAGCAAATCGCCTAACAAAATGATACATTTACGGATGCTTACCAAATTATACTCCATGTTCTTAAAAGATCCATATTTTAGTTTTTTTTTCATATTTTTAATAAAACATAATAAACTTGTATAGATTTTTGTATTTATTTTCTCTACATAATTTTAAACCAATAAAATATCAATTATTGTAACTAAGTTTTTTGAAATTTATAATTAGTTAATAGAATATGTATTGAAAATGTAAAAAATGGATCTTTTAAAAATAAATTTTGTTTTTATAATATGTATATTTAAAAAACGGAGGGAATACTAGTTTAATCGACATTAAGTAGTGATTTTCTATTTATAAAAAGGATGAGTAACGTTTAATTATACCATGCATGATCTAAGTAACAGCCTGTAACACAGAAAAGTCAAAATAATGTATCTATGAATGATGGCGAATATCGTTCCTTGTTTGATGTAGAGGGGTGGATACATGACTTTTCGTATACTGAAAGAGCAAGATTCCATTTTGTACGCAAGAATTTCGAATTGTTGGTTGTACAACTTTTATTTCACATGTAATCATATCATTTTTCTGTGAGGAATAATGGGGAGACCATGTCATGAAAAATTAAAATAGTCAACTGCATAATGGAACCTCTAGTTTAGCTTCTTCTCTTGTTTTTTTTTTTTTAATTGACAGCTTCTTAATCCACAGCTTATCATCTTTAATTTAAACAAATTAATTATTTTCATTTAAACTGCATATTTCCATCTAATTTACATATCTTCAAACTTCATTTCATAACTATATATATCAATAGCTATTTTTTTGAAGACTTATATCAATAGCTCTTACATTTTGTTTGTTTAAATTTATTGTTTTCAATGAAAATAAAATAACTGGACTTACTCACAAGCCTTCCCTTTTTTTTGGGCAAATACATGAAGCATGTATATATCAGGAGACGTGCCACATCGTAAGACTAATTAAGATATGTTATTTTGGAAGACTGCAGAATAATATATAATTTGTAACACTGCTATACTAAAGCAGGACGAATACAAAACATACATGAAATTATCTTTGGGTGCAAATCGAATATCTGGATTTTTGAAAATATTCTTGATCTAATCCATTTTGTTTGAATAATCAATTATCCAATTCAAGTTATATCTATCAAAATATTCAGAAGATTTTAGATTTTTAACTAGATATATGTCAGTACATGAAGAAGATGCATTAAAAAAATTGCAATATTTTCTAATTTAACTATAAAAAAATCAAGTTTTTTTCCCAATAAAATTCAATAAATACTAACGTTTAGCTTGATTAATTATTTTTTAGAAAAATATCTAACCACGCTCTAAATATATATTAATGTATGATAAACATATTTACATGGTACATAGACATAATTTCTAATTTTCCCACAATTGAATTCGTTAAAATTTAGATACGTCCCAAAAAGTGTAATAATCCCTATAAAATCACAATTTTCTATAGAAACGAAACACCTAAGGTCTTAAACCTCTTTAATATTCATTCTATGTCATTACATGATGCTTCTATGCATTAAAACAAAAAGATCGATTTTTCGATAAATTTTATATACTTAAGTTTTAGCTTTTTCATAATGATTAAAAAATACTCCATCACATTATATATTTTTATTAATGTATTTCAAACTTATTTTCATGGTATATGTGTATCATTTCTAATATTTTAATGAATAATTTAATAAAACTTTATATTTCACCAAGTTTAGTAGACTAACTCCTATAAAATCTGTAATTTCTATAGAAACGGGGAAAAATAAATTCTCAGACATCTTTAATATTTATCATATGTCAGTGCATGAAGAAGGTATGCATTAAAACAAAATGCAATATTTTCTAATTTAGTTTTCAAAAAAAAATCAAGTTTTTCCAATAAAATTCAATAAATACTAACGTTTAGCTTGATTAAACTTTTTTTGAAAAAAATATCTAACCACACTCTAAATATATATATTAATGTATGAAAAACATATTTACATGGTACATGGACATCATTTCTAATTTTTCCACAACTAATTTCTTTAAAATTTAGATACATCCTAAAAAGTGGAATAACCCTATAATAATGTATTTTAAACTTATTTTCATGGTACATGTGTATCATTTCTAATAGTTTAATGAATAATTTAATAAAACTTCATATTTCACCAATTTTAGTGGACTAGCCTATATAAAATCTGTAGTTTCTATAGAAAGGGGGAAAACTAAATGCCCAGATATCTTTAAAATCTATCATATGTCAGTACATGAAGTAGGTATGCATTAAAACAAAATGCATTATTTTCTAATTTATCTTTAAAAAAAATCAAGTTTTTTCCAATAAAATTCAATAAATACTAACATTTAGCTTGATTATTTTTTTTTTAAAAATATCTAACCATACTCTTAATATATATTAATGTATTGTAAACATATTTACATGATAAATGGACATTATTTCTAATTTTCCCACAAGTAATTTCTTTAAACTTTAGATATGTCCTAAAAAGTGGAATAACCCCTATAAAATCTCAATTTTCTATATAAACGGAACACATAACGTCTTAAACCTATTTAATCTTCATTCTATGTCAGTGCATGATGCTTTTATGCATTAAAGCAAAAATTTTATTTTTTTCTATTTTTTCTTGAAATCTGGGTTAACCCCTACAAAAATATCGATTTTTTTTGATAAATTTTATATACTTAAGTTTTAACTTTTTCATAATGATTAAAAATACCTAATCACATTGTATATTTTTAATAATGTATTTTAAACTTATTTTCATGGTACATGTGTATCATTTCTAATAGTTTAATGAATAATTTAATAAAACTTCATATTTCACATATTTTAATCGACTAGCCCATATAAAATCTGTAGTTTCTATAGAAAGGGGGAAAACTAAATGCCCAGATATCTTTAAAATTTATCATATTGCAGTACATGAAGTAGGTATGCATTAAAACAAAATGCATTATTTTCTAATTTATCTTTAAAAAATAAAGTTTTTTCCAATAAAATTCAATAAATACTAACGTTTAGCTTGATTAATTTTTTTTTAAAAAAATATCTAACCACACTTTAAATATATATTAATGTATTGTAAACATAATTACATGGTACATGGACGTTATTTCTAATTTTCCCACAAGTAATTTCTTTAAAATTTAGATATGTCCTAAAAAGTGGAATAACCCTATAAAATCTCAATTTTCTATATAAACGGAACACATAAGGTCTTAAACATCTTTAGTATTTATTCTATGTCAGTGCATGATGCTTTTATGCATTAAAACAAAAATTTTATTTTTTTTCTAATTTTTCTTGAAATCTGTGGGTTAACCCCTACAAAAAGATCGATTTTTTTTGATAAATTTTATATACTTAAGTTTTAGCTTTTTCATAATGATTAAAAATACGTAATCTCATTTTATATTTTTAATAATGTATTTTAAACTTATTTTCATGGTACATGTGTATCATTTCTAATAGTTTAATGAATAATTTAATAAAACTTCATATTTCACCTATTTTAGTGGACTAGCCTATATAAAATCTGTAGTTTCTATAGAAAGGGGGAAAACTAAATGCCCAGATATCTTTAAAATCTATCATATGTCAGTACATGAAGTAGGTATGCATTAAAACAAAATGCATTATTTTCTAATTTATCTTTAAAAAATAAAGTTTTTTTTCCAATAAAATTCAATAAATACTAACGTTTAGCTTGATTAATTTATTTTTTTAAAAAATATCTAACCACACTCTAAATATATATATTAATGTATTTTAAACATAATTACATGGTACATGGACGTTATTTCTAATTTTCCCACAAGTAATTTCTTTAAAATTTAGATATGTCCTATAAAGTGGAATAACCCTATAAAATCTCAATTTTCTATATAAACGGAACACATAAGGTCTTAAACCTCTTTAGTATTTATTCTATATCAGTGCATGATGCTTTTATGCATTAAAACAATTTTTTTTTTTTTCTAATTTTTGTTGAAATCTGTGGGTTAACCCCTACAAAAAGATCGATTTTTTTTGATAAATTTTATATACTTAAGTTTTAGCTTTTTCATAATGAATAAAAATACGTAATCTCATTGTATATTTGTAATAATGTATTTTAAACTTATTTTCATGGTACATGTGTATCATTTCTAATAGTTTAATGAATAATTTAATAAAACTTCATATTTCACCTATTTTAGTGGACTAGCCTACATAAAATCTGTAGTTTCTATAGAAAGGGGGAAAACTAAATGCCCAGATATCTTTAAAATCTATCATATGTCAGTACATGAAATAGGTATGCATTAAAACAAAATGAATTATTTTCTAATTTATCTTTAAAAAAATAAAGTTTTTTCCAATAAAATTCAATAAAAACTAACATTTAGTTTGATTATTTTTTTTTAAAAAAAATATCTAACCATACTTTTAATATATATTAATGTATTATAAACATATTTACATGATAAATGGACATTATTTCTAATTTTCCCACAAGTAATTTCTTTAAACTTTAGATATGTCCTAAAAAGTGGAATAACCCCTATAAAATCTCAATTGTCTATATAAACGGAACACATAACGTCTTAAACCTATTTAATCTTCATTCTATGTCAGTGCATGATGCTTTTATGCATTAAAGCAAAAATTTTATTTTTTTCTATTTTTTCTTGAAATCTGTGGGTTAACCCCTACAAAAATATCGATTTTTTGATAAATTTTATATACTTAAGTTTTAGCTTTTTCATAATGATTAAAAATACTTAATCACATTGTATATTTTTAATAATGTATTTTAAACTTATTTTCATGGTACATGTGTATTATTTCTAATAGTTTAATGAATAATTTAATAAAACTTCATATTTCACGTGTTTTAGTGGACTAATCCATATAAAATCTGTAGTTTCTATAGAAAGGAGGAAAACTAAATTCCCAGATATCTTTAAAATTTATCATATTGTAGTACATGAAGAAGGTGTGCATTAAAACAAAATGCATTATTTACTAATTTATCTTTAAAAAATAAAGTGTTTCCAATAAAATTCAATAAATACTAACGTTTAGCTTGATTATTTTTTTTAAAAAAAATATCTAACCACGATCTAGATATATATTAATGTATTATAAACATAATTACATGGTACATGGACGTTATTTCTAATTTTCCCACAAGTAATTTCTTTAAAATTTAGATATGTCCTAAAAAGTGGAATAACCCCTATAAAATCTCAATTTTCTATATAAACGGATCACATAACGTCTTAAACCTATTTAATCTTCATTCTATGTCAGTGCATGATGCTTTTATGCCTTAAAGCAAAAATTTTATTTTTTTCTATTTTTTCTTGAAATCTGTGGGTTAACCCCTACAAAAATGTCGATTTTTTTTGATAAATTTTATATACTTAAGTTTTAACTTTTTCATAATGATTAAAAATACGTAATCACATTGTATATTTTTAATAATGTATTTTAAACTTATTTTCATGGTACATGTGTATCATTTCTAATAGTTTAATGAATAATTTAATAAAACTTCATATTTCACCTATTTTAGTGGACTAGCCTATATAAAATCTGTAGTTTCTATAGAAAGGGGGAAAACTAAATTCCCAGATACCTTTAAAATTTATCATATGTCAGTACATGAAGAAGGTGTGCATTAAAACAAAATGCATTATTTACTAATTTATCTATAAAAAAATCAAGTTTTTTCCAATAAAATTCAATAAATACTAACGTTTAGCTTGATTAAATTTTTTTTAAAAAATATCTAACCACACTCTAAATATATATTAATGTATTATAAACATAATTACATGGTACATGGACGTTATTTCTAATTTTTCCACAAGTAATTTCTTTAAAATTTAGATATGTCCTAAAAAGTGAAATAACCCCTATAAAATCTCAATTTTCTATATAAACGGAACACATAAGGTCTTAAACTTCTTTAGTCTTCATTCTATGTCAGTGCATGATTCTTTTATGCATTAAAACAGAAATTTTATTTTTATCTAATTTTTCTTGAAATCTGTGGGTTAACCCCTACAAAAAGATCGATTTTTTTGATAAATTTTATATACTTAAGTTTTAGCTTTTTCATAATGATTAAAAATACGTAATCACATTGTATATTTTTAATAATGTATTTTAAACTTATTTTCATGGTACATGTGTATCATTTCTAATAGTTTAATGAATAATTTAATAAAACTTCATATTTCACCTATTTTAGTGGACTAGCCCATATAAAATCTGTAGTTTCTATAGAAAGGGGGAAAACTAAATGCCCAGATATCTTTAAAATCAATCATATGTCAGTACACGAAGTAGGTATGCATTAAAAAAAAATGCATTATTTTCTAATTTATCATTAAAAAAATAAAGTTTTTCCAATAAAATTCAATAAATACTAACATTTAGCTTGATGAATTTTTTTTTTAAAATTATCTAACCACACTATAAATATATATTAATGTATTATAAACATAATTACATGGTACATGGACGTTATTTATAATTTTCCCACAAGTAATTTCTTTAAAATATAGATATGTCCTAAAAAGTGGAATAACCCCTATAAAATCTCAATTTTCTATAGAAACGGAACACATAAGGTCTTAAACCTCTTTAGTCTTCATTCTATGTCAGTGCATGATGCTTTTATGCATTAAAACAAAAATTTTGTTTTTGTCTAGTTTTTCTTGAAATCTGTGGGTTAACCCCTACAAAAAGATCGATTTTTTGATAAACTTTATATACTTAAGTTTAAGCTTTTTCATAATGATTAAAAAATACCTAATCACATTGTATATTTTTAATAATGTATTTTAAACTTATTTTCATGGTACATGTGTATCATTTCTAATAGTTTAATGAATAATTTAATAAAACTTCATATTTCACCTATTTTAGTGGACTAACCCATATAAAATCTGTAGTTTCTATAGAAAGGAGGAAAACTAAATTCCCAGATATCTTTAAAATTTATCATATGTCAGTACATGAAGAAGGTATGCATTAAAAAAAATGCAATATTTTCTAATTTATCTTTAAAACAAATCAAGTTTTTTCCAATAAAATTCAATAAATACTAACGTTTAGCTTGATTAATTTTTTTTTTTGAAATATGTAACCACACTCTAAATATATATTAATTTATGATAAACATATTTACATAATACATGGACATTATTTCTAATTTTCCCAAAAGTAATCTCTTTAAAATTTAGATATGTCCTAAAAAGTGGAATAACCCTTATAAAATTTCAATTTTCTATATAAACGGAACACATAAGGTCTTAAACCTCTTTAGTCTTCATTTTATGTCAGTGAATGATGCTTTTATGCATTAAAATAACAAATTTTTATTTTTTCTAATTTTTCTTGAAATATGTGGGTTAACCCCTACATAAAGTTTGATTTTTTGATAAATTTTATATACTTAAGTTTTAGCTTTTTCATAATGATTAAAAAATACCTAATCACATTATATAATTTTAATAATGTATTTTAAACTTATTTTCATGGTACATGTGTATCATTTCTAATAGTTTAATGAATAATTTAATAAAACTTCATATTTCACCTATTTTAGTGGACTAACCCATATAAAATCTGTAGTTTCTATAGAAAGAAGGAAAACTAAATTCCCAGATATCTTTAAAATTTATCATATGTCAGTACATGAAGAAGGTATGCATTAAAACAAAATGCAATATTTTCTAATTTCTCTTTAAAACAAATCAAGTTTTTTCCAATAAAATTCAATAAATACTAACGTTTAGCTTGATTTTTATTTTTTTTTAAATATGTAACCACACTCTCAATATATATTAATTTATGATAAACATATTTACATGGTACATGGACATTATTTCTAATTTTCCCACAAGTAATTTCTTTAAAATTTAGATATGTCTTAAAAAGTGGAATAACCCTTATAAAATCTCAATTTTCTATATAAACGGAACACATAAGGTCTTAAACCTATTTAATCTTCATTCTACGTCAGTGCATGACGATTTTATATATTAAAACAAAAATTTTATTTTTTCTAATTTTTCATGAAATCTGTGGGTTAACTAACCCCTACAAAAAGATCGGTTTTTGGATAAATTTTATATACTTAAGTTTTAGCTTTTTCATAATGATTAAAAATACCTAATCACATTATATATTTTTAATAATGTATTTTAAACTTATTTTCACGGTACATGTGTATCATTTCTAATAGTTTTATGAATAATTTAATAAAACTTCATATTTCACCTATTTTAGTGGACTAACCCATATAAAATCTGTAGTTTCTATAGAAAGGAGGAAAACTAAATTCCAAGATATCTTTAAAATTTATCATATGTCAGTACATGAAGAAGGTATGCATTAAAACAAAATGCAATATTTTCTAATTTATCTTTAAAACAAATCAAGTTTTTTNAAAATCTGTAGTTTCTATAGAAAGGAGGAAAACTAAATTCCAAGATATCTTTAAAATTTATCATATGTCAGTACATGAAGAAGGTATGCATTAAAACAAAATGCAATATTTTCTAATTTATCTTTAAAACAAATCAAGTTTTTTCCAATAAAATTCAATAAATACTAACGTTTAGCTTGATTAATTTATTTTTTTTAAAATATGTAACCACACTCTAAATATATATTAATTTATGATAAACATATTTACATGGTACATGGACATTATTTCTAATTTTCCCACAAGTAATCTCTTTAAAATTTAGATATGTCTTAAAAAGTGGAATAACCCCTATAAAATCTCAATTTTCTATAGAAACGGAACACATAAGGTCTTAAACCTCTTTAGTCTTCATTCTATGTCAGTGCATGATGCTTTTATGCATTAAAACCAAAATTTTATTTTTTTCTAATTTTTCTTGAAATCTGTGGGTTAACCCCTACAAAAAGATCGATTTTTTTTTATAAATTTTATATACTTAAGTTTTAGCTTTTTCATAATGATTAAAAATACCTAATCACATTGTATATTTTTAATAATGTTTTTTTAAACTTATTTTCAGGGTACATGTGTATCATTTCTAATAGTTTAATGAATAATTTAATAAAACTTCATATTTCACCTATTTTAGTGGACTAACCCATATAAAATCTGTAGTTTCTATAGAAAGGAGGAAAACTAAATTCCCAGATATCTTTAAAATTTATCATATGTCAGTACATGAAGAAGGTATGCATTAAAACAAAATGCAATATTTTCTAATTTATCTTTAAAACAAATCAAGTTTTTTCCAATAAAATTCAATAAATACTAACGTTTAGCTTGATTAAATTTTTTTAAAAAAATATCTAACCACACTCTAAATATATATTAATGTATTATAAACATAATTACATGGTACATGGACGTTATTTATAATTTTCCCACAAGTAATTTCTTTAAAATTTAGATATGTCCTCAAAAGTGGAATAACCCCTATAAAATCTCAATTTTCTATATAAACGGAACACATAAGGTCTTAAACCTCTTTAGTCTTCATTCTATGTCAGTGCATGATGCTTTTATGCATTAAAACAAAATTTTTATTTTTTTCTAATTTTTCTTGAAATCTGTGGGTTAACCCCTACAAAAGGATCGATTTTTTTGATAAATTTTATATACTTAAGTTTTAGCGTTTTCATAATGATTAAAAATACCTAATCACATTGTATATTTTTGATAATGTATTTTAAACTTATTTTCATGGTACATGTGTATCATTTCTAATAGTTTAATGAATAATTTAATAAAACTTCACATTTCATTTATTTTAGTGGACTAACCCATATAAAATCTATAGTTTCTATAGAAAGGAGGAAAACTAAATTCCCAGATATCTTTAAAATTTATCATATGTCAGTACATGAAGAAGGTATGCATTAAAACAAAATGCAATATTTTCTAATTTCTCTTTAAAACAAATCAAGTTTTTTCCAATAAAATTCAATAAATACTAACGTTTAGCTTGATTATTTTTTTTTTTTAAAATATGTAACCACACTCTCAATATATATTAATTTATGAGAAACATATTTACATGGTACATGGACATTATTTCTAATTTTCTAACAAGTAATTTCTTTAAAATTTAGATATGTCTTAAAAAGTGGAATAACCCTTATAAAATCTCAATTTTCTATATAAACGGAACACATATGGTCTTAAACCTATTTAATCTTCATTCTATGTCAGTTCATGATGATTTTATATATTAAAACAAAAATTTTATTTTTTCTATTTTTTCATGAAATCTGTGGGTTAACCCCTACAAAAAGATCGGTTTTTGGATAAATTTTATATACTTAAGTTTTAGCTTTTTCATAATGATTAAAAATACCTAATCACATTGTATATTTTTAATAATTTATTTTGAACTTATTTTCACGGTACATGTGTATCATTTCTAATAGTTTTATGAATAATTTAATAAAACTTCATATTTCACCTATTTTAGTGGATTAACCCATATAAAATCTGTAATTTCTACAGAAAGGGGAAAAATGAAATTACCAGATACCTTTAAAATTTATCACATGTCAGTACATGAAGAAGGTATGCATTAAAACAAAATGCAATATTTTCTAATTTATCTTTAAAACAAATCAAGTTTTTTTCAATAAAATTCAATAAATACTAACGTTTAGCTTGATTAATTTTTTTTTAAAAAAATACGTAACCACACTCTAAATATATATAATGTATGATAAACATAATTACATGGTACATGGACATTATTTTTAATTTTCCCACAAGTAATCTCTTTAAAATTTAGATATGTCCTAAAAAGTGGAATAACCCCTATAAAATCTCAATTTTCTATATAAACGGAACACATAAGGTCTTAAACCTCTTTNTATGATAAACATAATTACATGGTACATGGACATTATTTTTAATTTTCCCACAAGTAATCTCTTTAAAATTTAGATATGTCCTAAAAAGTGGAATAACCCCTATAAAATCTCAATTTTCTATATAAACGGAACACATAAGGTCTTAAACCTCTTTAGTCTTCATATTATGTCAGTGCATGATGCTTTTATGCATTAAAACCAAAATTTTATTTTTTCTAATTTTTCTTGAAATCTGTGGGTTAACCCCTACAAAAATATCGATTTTTTTTATAAATTTTATATACTTAAGTTTTAGCTTTTTCATAATGATTAAAAATACCTAATCACTTTGTATATTTTTAATAATGTTTTTTTTAAACTTATTTTCATGGTACATGTGTATCATTTCTAATAGTTTAATGAATAATTTAATAAAACTTCATATTTCACCTATTTTAGTGGACTAGCCCATATAAAATCTGTAGTTTCTATAGAAAGGAGGAAAACTAAATTCCCAGATATCTTTAAAATTTATCATATGTCAGTACATGAAGAAGGTATGCATTAAAACAAAATGCAATATTTTCTAATTTATCTTTAAAACAAATCAAGTTTTTCCCAATAAAATTCAATAAATACTAACGTTTAGCTTGATTAAATTTTTTTTAAAAAAATATCTAACCACACTCTAAATATATATTAATGTATTATAAACATAATTACATGGTACATGGACGTTATTTATAATTTTCGCACAAGTAATTTCTTTAAAATTTAGATATGTCCTCAAAAGTGGAATAACCCCTATAAAATCTCAATTTTCTATATAAACGGAACACATAAGGTCTTAAACCTCTTTAGTCTTCATTCTATGTCAGTGCATGATGCTTTTATGCATTAAAACAAAATTTTTATTTTTTTCTAATTTTTCTTGAAATCTGTGGGTTAACCCCTACAAAAGGATCGATTTTTTTGATAAATTTTATATACTTAAGTTTTAGCGTTTTCATAATGATTAAAAATACCTAATCACATTGTATATTTTTGATAATGTATTTTAAACTTATTTTCATGGTACATGTGTATCATTTCTAATAGTTTAATAAATAATTTAATAAAACTTCACATTTCATTTATTTTAGTGGACTAACCCATATAAAATCTGTAGTTTCTATAGAAAGGAGGAAAACTAAATTCCCAGATATCTTTAAAATTTATCATATGTCAGTACATGAAGAAGGTATGCATTAAAACAAAATGCAATATTTTCTAATTTCTCTTTAAAATAAATCAAGTTTTTTCCAATAAAATTCAATAAATACTAACGTTTAGCTTGATTAATTTTTTTTTAAAAAATATGTAACCACACTCTAAATATATATTAATGTATGATAAACATAATTACATGGTACATGGACATTATTTTTAATTTTCCCACAAGTAATCTCTTTAAAATTTAGATATGTCCTAAAAAGTGGAATAACCCCTATAAAATCTCAATTTTCTATATAAACGGAACACATAAGGTCTTAAACCTCTTTAGTCTTCATATTATGTCAGTGCATGATGCTTTTATGCATT
>CAKOAT010902931.1:8283-119625 GCA_932364175.1 Eruca vesicaria subsp. sativa
ATATTTTTCTTCGAGAATTTAGGCGACGTCTCGCCCGTTCTTTCCGAAAATATTTTGATATGCGAATTTTTGTAAAAATGATTGAGTAATTGTTACTGCGGAAGCGATTTTCCGGATTTGCGTTTTTAGATGGTAGCGGAGATATTCTAACTTTGTCTTTATTAAAAATTTCGAAAAATTTTCGATTACAAAGTTAAAAGAAATTTTGGGAGTATACGAATACTCGTATACTCACCCACTCCCCCCCCCCCCCGCTTTGGAAAGGGGGATAGCTGAACTCGTCTTTAGGCGAGCTGCCTACGTATTCCTTTCGGAAATCAAGCCATCTCGTAGTTCTGAGTGTTTGCGCGAGTGTGTTTACTCGGCTGTCGTATACGTCTCGATCGCTTCAGTCGCGGGATCGATGTCTTTGTCCGGGATTGTCTCCTCCGGTTGGGCGGAAGCGATGGGTGCGGAAACTTCTGGTTTCTCGGCCGTTGCTTGCTTCGGGTCATTGTCTGCGGGCGGTGGCGTGACCTTTGCCCGTTTTTTCGCGATATTTCACCCCGAATGACAAACACATTATTTCGCGATATTTCACCCCGAATGATCAAGTTCTCTTATATAACTCTCGTTTGACTATATTTCCTGGGAAATTCCGATCTCGTTGGTCCGGCCCTTTTACGATCATAGCGGCCCACTCAAATGGAACCGTTACCCTTGTGAATGAGAAAGGAGTTGAATTCACGGTAAATGGTCAACGAGTCAAACATTATTTGGTCAGACCTCCAAATTCTACACCCCTCCGGTTAAGTATGCCTAATCCAGCCAATGCAACCGGATCGGTAAATCTTGCTTTATAATTTCCAAATAAATTTTAAATGATTTTGAGTGGGAGCCACCCACTGTTAGGATTTCATTAAGCATACTTTCAGTTTTTATTAGTAATTTTTATTTAGCAAATAGGAAACATTCTAGCACAACTCGACCATATCGCTCGATACGACCAAATCATATCGATCGATACAGATATATCGAGGGCGAACTGCCTTAAGTCGATACGAGCCGTTTTTTCCTCCATAATCGCAAAACACAGCCGAAACCTCAAAACCTCTCTTTTTCTGTCGATTCTTCACGGAATTCTCCCGTTTTTTGCCTCATTCGATTCGAAATCTTCACTCTATCTCGTTTTCACTCTCCAATCTGAAATCCCCTAAGGTATAACCCTTTGATTTTTAGATTTTTATGGAGAACAAAGTTTCACAAAAATTTTGGCTAGAAATCAGTAGATAGGTTTGTTTTTAATCGTTTTGAGTTGTTAGAATTGTTAGATTAGAGGTTTTTGAGTATTAGAACTAAGATTTACACTATATACTTGCGATTTGGATTGTTGAGATTCTTGCAGGTTTCGCGACTCAATATCGATCGACATCGAGCTTTCTCTGTCGATCGATATGTCTATCTTAGCCGGATCCGAGAAATCGCGAAATCGATCATTATTGATCGATATCAATCATCTTGTGTCGATCGATATCGATGCACTTAACGGATAACTGAACTTCGTTTTCTTTCCACCTTTTTCAGATGTCTACTAAAGCTGAAGAGAGGGAGAGACGAACCAAATGGAGGCTCGATAACCTTGGCGCCTCCAGCAGTCATCCTCCACCATCCTCTTCCTCTTCTGAAAGAGAAGCTGAGCGCGATCCTTGGCCACGTCGGGTTGGGGAACGGATTACAATCCACCAGCGTTTTACCAACCCGGAACGCACCACTAAGAGTACCGAGTGCCTGCGTCGTCCTGTTAATAAGGATTGGGACAACTACGACAGCCTGTTCTACAACGCATGGCTCACTGTGGAGATCGCCCCCACACGCTTCATCGACTCTGCCACTACCAGACGCCTAGGGATCGACAAAGATCTTGGCGAGATGCTCATCCAGCTTGGGTTCGGGACCATTGGCTCCCAAACCTACTACCTTCATCCTGATCTCGTCCGGCAGTTCATGGAAACGGTTCGTTTTGAGTATCTGAACCAGCCAACGAGTGTTGCTTGTGATGGTGTTCTGTCCTTTTTCGCTAGAGGTGTCCGGTACTACGTCACTGTCCCCGAGCTCTGCACAATCTACGGCTTCGGGAACGAGACTGCCATCTCCAGCACCATCTCAACCTTCCCAGCGGTTAAGGAATTCTGGGAGATCTTTGGCACAGGTCCTTGGAGTTCAGCCTCAGTGGTTCAGACTGACATCCGCCACCCGACCCTCCGTTACTTCATGAGGATCCTTTCCGCCACTATGCTCTGCAAGATGGAGCCCAACAAGGTGCGGATCTACGAGCTTACTTTGCTGTACCATGCGCTTGACGGACTGGTCGATCTGAAATTTTTAGACCCGGCACGTAACATGGGTACACCCAACTTGGGTGCTGTCTTCGCTGAGCATCTACTCAGTTTGAAGACCAAGCCTTTCTCCGGTGGCAGAGGGAAGAAGAAGGAGACGGTAGGGAGTCTGCTGACACCGATTTTCCAGCACTGTGGGATCCGTTTTTACGACAATGACGTGGACACTTCCCGGCACTACCNAGGGAAGAAGAAGGAGACGGTAGGGAGTCTGCTGACACCGATTTTCCAGCACTGTGGGATCCGTTTTTACGACAATGACGTGGACACTTCCCGGCACTACCTGGACGCAGAGCACCTGCGTCACAGCGGATGGATGGACAGAGAGCTCCTATGGTCTTTCAGGACCCCAGCTGGTGCGCACCGGTTCCGCCTGCCTCACCCAGCGACTACACGCTTTGCGGGTAACCTCGACAGGCTCTGTTTCCAGCAAGACCCGACTTTAGTACTCGCTCCAGCCTCTCACCATCGCGAGACAGGAGTCCGCAGCGCCAGCACCTCCCGCGCTTCATCATCAGCTTATCTGCCCCCATTCCCAGATCTCTCAGGGATAGAGACAGAGGAGGAGCAGGTCTACAGGAGAGGAGTGTTGGACGATCTCCACGCCATCTGGTCCCGCGTCTCGAGATGCCGCTGTTCTAGCCGGGCTAGCACTTCAGCTTTTGACCCATCCCCAGCGACTTCATCCCCGCAGCCTGATCAGGGTGACGAGAGTGATGAGGAGGATGAGGAGCACGACGACGACGATGAGGGCAATGAGGGCTGATTCATTCGCCCGTCTCTCTATCTCTTTATCTCGTACTACTATGTTTTCATTTTTATCTTCAGACCTGTAGGATTTTTATTCGTACTTTTTATGACTATGCCTGCTAGAACTTTCTTATCTAACTATTTGTGTGTTTTGAGAATGTCTAACAGCACTAACATAACTCCATTCGATGTTGAGTTCGATGATTGACAGCACAAATAGGTGACAGCACTTTATCGATCGATATAAAGTCACGTATATCGATCGATATCTAAAGATTGAGGTACGATTATTCCTACTAACATGAACATATTTGCTACATTAATTCTCATTACCTCTTAGACTAAATAACACTGGGGACAGTGTTGTTTAAGTCTGGGGGGTATCTACTAACATTCATTATTTTTATTGATATTTTTATTTTACTCCCGTTTTATCATGAAAAAAAAAAAAGAAGTGTGTTTTACCAAGAAGGAAGTAATGATTATATTCAAACTTGTTACCTAACCACTTCTTAGCACCACTCTTAGATTTGTCAGTTACATAAAATACTATAGATGCTAAAGTGGATCATCGATCACCTATGTCAACACTTTCATGATTGTCTGGAAGAACCAAAGCTGATTTCCAACCTAACCTGACATCTATTGCTTGTCTTGGGGCTTGGTATACAAGGGATCGGAATCCTCTTGCAAGTCTGGAAGGTAAAAGTCTCAAAAAATTTGGTTTCCTTCTCTCCTTCCTTCGGCATCCCCAGAAAATAAAAGATTGAAATGATTTCCTGAGAGGCAGAGGGAGAGGTACATTACCTATGACCCCACTATTCTAAATCAAAGGAATGATCACACATTGTGGAAGCGAGGGAGAGGTAAATTACCTATGACCCCACTATTCGCCTACACTTTGTCAAAAGAGCTAAAAAAGGTAGAAAGATCAATAAGATGAACATTAGTTGTTCATTGGGATTGATATAAAAAAAAAAAAAAAAGAAGAGAGAAATATTTGGATCCAGAGAAGGGGGATAAAGAAAGAAAGGGAATCAAGATGAAAATGCTTGAAACTTGTTTGAGCTGAATCCAAGTGTTTCTTGATCGATACTCCCAAGGTAAAGCCCACACCTTTATTTTTATGCACAAATGAAATCAGTGGAAGGGATAGACAGACAATGAATGTTTAAGTTGATTGGCTAGGTGTATTCGGCTGCTAAACTAGGATATGGCATAATGTATTTCTGGGAATTGATAGATATCTGATGTGGCTTGCAATGAGTAAAGAGGTGATGGTCCTAAGTCTAGAGTTGTCAGAGCTTCCGCCTTTCAAAACTTCTCTAGACCAATGTTATATTATTTGCTTGAGGACAAGCAAAAGGATAAGTCTGGGGGAGTTGATATATCATGGATTTTACCCATTTTCAGCCATGATTTATATATGTTTTTGGAAACAAAAGGATACTTTTAGTGTCTTTTTAGAGCTTTTACATATTCAGGTACTCACTGGTGTAAAACATGCATTTTGGAGCTAACATGGAGACTTTATGAAGATATGAGCAAAACGATGTTTAAGCTATCAACCGATGCACGTTGAGAGTACTCGACCGATAGATGATTACCCGTATCGATCGATAATGATGTTATGCATCGATCGATACATAAGTCATCCAAGCGATTAAATGAAGATTACAAGCCCTAATTGCTTCACAAGAGTTTTAATAATTTACACATTAAGTCCCTGGCCGCCTGTAAGGCTATATTAAGAGGGTTTTGTACTAGTTTAGGTAGACAATCTTGGAGACCTTTTAGACCTAATAAGGAGAAGCATCTAGCTACCTTTTGAGAAGAGTTTGATGGAGAGAGAGATCTGAAACTACAATTACAGAGAANAGACAATCTTGGAGACCTTTTAGACCTAATAAGGAGAAGCATCTAGCTACCTTTTGAGAAGAGTTTGATGGAGAGAGAGATCTGAAACTACAATTACAGAGAAGATCTTGAACTCCCTTTTTACTTATTGTTTCTTTTTATTATCTTAAAGTATTATTCAGACCATCATGACTTTGTCTCTCATGAATATGTTTGAGTATTCTCTCTTGTTAGATTTAGGTTTCTCATTAAGGTTGACTCATGCATTGAATAAAACCATTATTAGGGTGTTTAAAATATAGTTCTCAATCTAGTTATCAATGAATGCTAAGGCCAAGGATTGATCACCCTTACCTCTGATATTAGGGTCAATTTGGACAAGCGATAGCTTGGCAAATCCCCTAAGTCTAAAGCTAATTTAATGAAGACTAGATACCCCTTTCAAACTTACCTCTACCACTCGCTGGATGCGATATCGATCGACGCAGCGACAGCCGTGTCGACCGATATAGCAGTATTAGCATTGATCGATAGTATCGACAGAAACATCGATCGATATTCCCTTCAGGTTATCGGACGATAGTCCTAACCTGAGGTCCAGTGGAGTTAATCCTTAAATCTCTTTAAAAGTTTGAATCTAGAACTATGAAAAATAAAAACCCTTTACAACTTGCATGCATGTCATACCTGAGAAATACCTAAGTTTAACTACCTTCTTCCTTCTTAACAAATCAACCAATCAATCAAGCAATTATTTGCTACCTTTTTAAATTACTGTTTAAAATCTTATCATCTAGCTTTATTTCGAAGACTTAATAATCTGTTGTGTAATTGTAGAGTCTATGTGGATTCGATCCCTAAGTACTACAATCGAACCTCTTTTGATGAGAGTAATTCACTCCTTCGGGTAATTTGAGTGATATCACCCATCATCTGTACTGCGATTTGAAACCGAGGATTCACTACTCCCTCTTTGCGTGCACCAAATGCAACCATATTTTTCACCACCTTTTCATTTTCTTCAGACTCTGAATCATCAGACGACTGAGCTCCTTTTCCCTTCTTTGAGTTTGGACATTCATGCCTTGTGTCCAACACCTCTGCACTCAGAACACTTAAGTTCCTTTCGTTGTGCCATAGGACAATCAGCCCTCACATGACCAACTCCTTCACACTCGTAGCACTTGATAGCGTCTCTTCTTCTACCCTTGCCACGATCACCTCCTTGACGACCATACTGATTCCTCCCACTAGAGTGACTCGTCCTACCAAAATTCCTAGCCAACATACCCACAGTATCTTCAAGCTTTTGGAATCTATCACCATCTTGGTCAGCTGCAGGCGCTATACTCCTTGGCGCACTGCTTGATGTAGAGACTGAACTATTGTCTGTCTCCATCTCTCGTGCATTCAGCACACCCACAAGCTTATCAAACTTGAGCTGATCCGTGTTTGTAGTCATCTGCAAGACTGCCTTGTGAGCTTCAAACTTCTTTGGAAGACAGCGTAGTAACTTCTTTACCAGCTTCTTCTCCTTGTACTTCTTCCCAAGTACAAATGCTTCATGCGCCATAGCACTGAGTTTGGCACTGAAGCTCGCCACATAATCAACATCGAACCATCTAAGATTCTCAAACTGCGATCCAAGATGTTTTAGGCATGTCCTCTTGACACTCTCATCTCCCTCAAACGAATTCAGCAGGATCTCCCATGCCTCTTTAGCTGAAGTACTCCGCTGAATCAATTGGAACAGCTCTGCTTCAACGGCTCCAAAAATCACTAACAACGCCTTTGTATTATATTTTGATGCTTTACGTTCTTCCTCTGACCAATCTTATTTTGTCTTGGGCTTCTTCTCATCTCATGTGACTATGGTAGGCTCCACCCAACCACTCTCCACAGCTGTCCACGCATCTTCATTGATTTCTCGAATCATCTGCTTCATGCGAGCCTTTCAATGACCATACTAGTCGCGTTTAACACGATTGCCTTATGCACTGAAATAATTGTGTCCATCTTCACCTTCAGAACTACACCAATAACGTAGGTGCCCCGCTCTGATACCAATTGTAAGTGCAAAGATGACACCACAATATAGTAATGCAGAAGATAAACCAAGAGACAAAACACCAATAGCTTTATTAGAAATTGCCATTAAACAATCTTACAAGACTTTTTTTATTCAGCTTTACATGTCTAGTGTTAACACCCTAACACACGTCACTGAAATATTCCTAAGCTACTCACTTATGTCTCTCTGCCGTCAAGTACTTCAGCCACTGCTTCAGTACGATCCAAGAACACTTCTAAGAGCTTGTCTCTCTCTCTATAAGATCAGCATCCGTGTCTATGTCTCTCTACAGACGACCCCATAGATATCTTATAGTTATTCTGCACGTTCCCGAAACCCTACTCTCCAAGGAACACAATATGGACATCTTCCATAACATTAAGTGCAAATTTCATTTTCTTGGAATGCACTTATTCCTCTTCCCTTAAGTCATCAAAATTGCTTCTCAAGTATATTTCTCTTCCTTTTTCTCCAAGATACACCCTTGCTCTCCAAGTCATACGACTCCAGCTCAGCATCTTGACTTCACATAGTTTTCACCAATCAACACAAAGTCTGCTTCAGCAATTACATCATCGACTACTTCAGGACAAACATCTTACATCAACAGGTTCGACGACCCCAGCAACAATAGCCTTAAGGTATATACAAGTGAATGAAGGATGTAATGTTTTTTTTCTTACATACATTTCAAACAGAGATATAAACGGATCAAGAAAATTCACAATAACATCTATTTTCACACATTATTAAAACACTTAAATATTATAAATAAAACATTATGAAAAATACAAAAAAAAAAGTGAAATTAAAATGACTAGAAGTCTCAAACTTCTTAAACGATATAAGATATTAAATAGGGGTAAAAAGTAAAGCTACAAATGTAGCAAACTTGTGAAGGAAAGTTGAAATCATGAACTGTAAACGAGAGAGCAACAAAGGTTGTTATTATATGGATAACCCTTCTGGATATCTGCATGCGGTCTCTTATGGTCCGAGACGATAAGGGCCATCGCCCATGTAATGACCATCCATGTATAGAGCCGCGTGGTGCGGGTGCTGTAGACCATCCATCACCATGAACTGCATGTCTTCCGACGGTTTCCAGTGACGTTTTCTTTGGTTTATGAACCAATTGTTGATCTGTTTCTGATCTAACCCCGTTGATTCCGCCAACGCCACCTTCTCCGATTCCTGCCAGACAATATAAATCATATCCATATCATCACTAATAAGTAGTAGTGATCATTTTTTGAAAGCGGTAGATTTAATCACAAAAGGTAGATAAAAAGATAGATGATAGTCAGACGATGTTATAAAATAAAGTCTGCTGCTTCGAAAATTCAAGTCGATTAAAAGGCCCTAAGTATATCATATCATTGTTTCCAAACATACAAAATAGTGATATACTATGGAAATTGTAAAGCAACATTTTTCTTCTTTTTCCAGTAAAACTGTTTAGCAAACTCATATACAACGCTTTCAATAAATATGATAATCAGAACATTCAATTTCTTTTGTAACACAAACTAGCTTTTATCCGCGTGATGTTTATTTTTCATAATCATAGGTTTTAAACTTTTTGAAAATACATTAATTTAATTATTTATGTCTTTTATGTTATAAATTCGTATGTTATCCATGATTTACATTGATATGTCTTGTTCATTGTGATTAATGTTCACTTATAAATTATGAGATTGTTTTTTTCTTTTATTGTGTTTTAATTTATTTAGTTTATTAGGTAAAATAAACAGTAAAATGTCAGAGCTTTTCCATATAAAATTCAAAAGTTCAAAATTGTTATTGAGATGTTTAAATACAACTATATTATTTAAACAAAAATAATAATATTAAACCAAGTTTAAGAAAATATTAAAAATGAGAAAATATTTAATTGAAATTATTAGTTTAGATTATTTGGTTATAAATTTAAAATTAAAATGGGTCAAAACAACTACTATGTTCAAACTTTATTTCATCAGAATATATATGGATTATGCTTTAATTATATTTAATGCACCAAACCCATAAAATACTAAATATAGGTTATGTTTTTTTTTTTTTTTAAAGTAAAACTAAAGGGTATTTTTTATTCGTATTTTCCTTTTAATAATTTAGATGTTTTAATGCCATGCACTTCTCAAACAAGAATCCAAACACATATTTGTAAATACATAACTTAATTCGGAAAAAAAATATGTCCCTCTAATTTTTCAGTTTATTATGGCTTAGACA
The DNA here is from genome assembly GCA_932364175.1 of Eruca vesicaria subsp. sativa. NCBI lineage: Eukaryota > Viridiplantae > Streptophyta > Magnoliopsida > Brassicales > Brassicaceae > Eruca > Eruca vesicaria. The sequence continues at coordinate 17,575 of CAKOAT010902931.1, forward strand.
ACGATTTCTCCCAAAACACGAAGCATGGGTCAGTTAGTCACGGCTAACTATGTAATCTGACATATTTTATTTTGTTAACTGTTAGGTATCTAACTAGGTTCAACTTATTCGATGATCTGTTTACTAAGATACGTTTAGATTCAGTTGACTTGATTAGAGTCCTTAGCTAGTGATTCACGAATCGGAAACGAACAAAACTCATAGTTGTTTACCCGGTCTTCACCACACTTCTTCAATGTGAAGAAGCCGCTATTTATCACTGGGGCTAGCTCAGCTAGCAATTCACTAGAATCAATGCGATTACAAGTGTTTCGATATCCAACTTGATATCAATCAATTTTGCAGATACTACAAGAACATATACCACACATAAACCAAAGAAGAATACCAAAGTAACGGTGATGAAGACGATGTACTCGCAGCCTCCGATCCCTCAGACGACGATGAGGACACACCAAATGAACAAGAGAAAACTATTTGATCTCAAGAGCTTTGATCACACTTGGATTTCTCTATTCTCGATCTAGTTTTTTCCTTACACATCGGTATTGTTTCTCTATGTACTCTCTTTCTCGTTTTGATCTCTGTAAAACCTTGAATTTTCTCATTCCTCTGTTTCTCAAACTTAAGGAAGAATATGATTACCGTTAGGCTTGCGGGACCCGATGTTAACGGGCAAACCTTATCCACACGCTGTAACATTTCGTCTTGGGTCTTTAATTGATCTTTCTAGCCCAAACTAAATAACAAACCCATTACGCCATATGAATGAGGCCCAAACAAAGAAGCCCAGACCTAATACGACAACAGTCCACAAATCTCCACCTTTGTCTCTTAGGTCAAACAAGTCGATCTCCGCCAAAACACACATTCTCAGACCATCAGAAATCCGAAAGAAACCATGTCGGAAAAATCTCCACACAGGTTCACCAACTCTATCGGTCACTGTGAATCAAACGATGAACCTCTACCTCCTCCCTTAGAACCCAGAGAATGACCTGAATCACAGAATATCACAAGTCCCAAACTTCTCATCTACACAACCGAGATGACCAGTTCCCCGACTCTCACACTTCCGGAAGATTAAAAAATTCCTGAATCTTCCTATGCACCCCTTCTTACAACCGCGGAACCACCAGTAATCCCTAATCTGCAGACCTTAGAAGAATCTCAAACTCAAGTCACAACATTAGAAATCTGTACGTGATCTCTTCTAAAATCCTCAACATTTCAAATACCTCCTTTTGAATAAGAACACTGACTGAACCTTCTTCAGACGACAAACACTTGAATCTCTTCGGAAAAGAACCAGTAACCACAGTGTAAGAACCCAAACATTTCTTCTTGATAGTTAACACTTGTTATTTGTCAAAGAACAAACCACTAACCCGCTTGCTCTTCCTTGTTTCATGTTCTCCTTTGGATGAGATGGCCAATTAACAGAATTATCTTGGAGTATGTTCTAGCACGATCAGGTGATGACCCCGAGTGTTACGAGGCACTTTTTGAACGCATTTATAGGTAAACTCTTCGCTAACATGTCTGTCAGATTTAGAGTAGTATGAATCTTGTTAGCAATATGTTTGCTCCTGTCGTGGTGAACTGAATTCTTAGCTAGGCAAATAGTGCTTTAAGAATCACAATGTAGCTTGAAGCTTTCAGTACCAAGCCCCAACTCACTACAAAATTCCCTCAACCACAAACTCTCTTTAGTTGCCTCAGACAAAGCCATGTACTCAGCCTCTGTAGTTGATAAAGCCACCACATGCTGTAGAGAAGATCTTCAGCTAACAGTGTTACTCCTGACCTTGAAAACATATCCAGTCACAGACCTTCGCTTGTCGAGATCTGATGAGTAATCTGAGACACTGAACCCTTTTATATCAAAGTTTTCTTACTTTGTGAAGGTTAGACAAACATTGTTAGCTCCTTGTAGATACCTCAATATCCACTTAACAGCTTCCCAATGTTCTCTACTTGGCTTTGACATAAACCGACTCACCAGCCCAACTGCAAATGCTAAATCCGTTCTAGAACCAACCATAGCGTACATTAAGCTCCCAACAGCACTAGCATATGAAACCATATCCATAATCTTTGACTCCACTAGCCATTCATTATATGTAAGACTTCTAAGTTTGAACTGAGAGTTTTTAGGAGTCACAACCGGATTGCAAAACTCCATCCCAAACGTCTTCAAAATCTGACCAATATATCTGCTCTAAGTCAACTTTAGGATACCCTTCTTTCGATCTCTTATAATACCCATTCCAAGTATCCTAGAAGCCGCACCACGGTCTTTCATTTCAAACTTGGACTTCAAGCTTTCTTTCAAATTTTGAATGTCTTTCTTGTTCTTCGCTGCAATTAACATATCATCTACATATAAAAGTAAATAGATACCTTCCTCTGATCCACCATGCTTCATATATACACACATATGTTGATACACATTTTAAATCCCAAAGTCTTGATGAATTTATCAAACCTTAAGTTCCATTTCCTAGGAGACTGTTTCAATCCATATAAGAACTTTATGAGAAGACACACATTTCCTTCATCTCGTTTTTTAATGAATCGTTCAAGTTGTTCCATATATATAGTTGCATCCAAGATTTCCATATAAGAACATTGTTTTTACATCCATCTGTTCCAGCTCAGTATCAAAGTTCACGACAAAAGACAACATGATTCTGATAGAGACATGTTACACCATTGGAGCAAAGATCTCATTATAGTCAACTCCTTCGATTTGACTGTAACCCTTTGCCACCAAACGAGACTTATATCTCGGCTCTTCCACTCCAGGAATCCCTTCCTTTAACTTGTGAATCCATTTACATCATATTATCCTTTGTCTCAAGGGTCTTTCCATGACATCCCAAGAATGATTTTTATCCAACGAAACCTTTTCTTCTTTCATGGAATAATTCCATTTTTTCCAATCTTTACTCTTCATAGCTTCTGCCAGTGTCTTAGGTTCATCAAAAGCTATGTCAGAAGCACTGTTCAATGCATAAGCCACGAAAGCTCCACTCTCAAATATAGCCGGAGGTTTTGTTTGTCGACAAACTCGATCTCTGGCAAACAAATAACTACTTAGAGTACCCTCTGAATCCTTTCACTCAGTCTCTGTTTCTTCACTTTCATCAGATCAGAATTTTTTCGGTTACCCGAAATAACTCCACCTTCACTAGTTAGCCTTGAGTCAGATGTAGTGCCAACTTCAACTAAGGAAGTTCCTTGATAAGGACCCTAAATTATATCTGTTTTAAAGGTTACCCACTTAGCCTTGGATAACTTCTCAGTTTCTTTTCCTTTATACTTCATGTATAACTTGTCTTCATCGAAAACCACATTTCTGCTTATCGTTGAATTGCCCTCTTCTGGAAGCCAAACTTTGTACTCTTTAGTACCTTGAGGATAACCCATGAAAGTTCCTTTAATAGCTCTAGGACTCATCTTATCCCGGACTGTGTGCACGTAAGCAACACATCCAAATCTTTTTAGATGATTATAATCCACTTTGATCCCAGACCACACCTCTTCCGATATTTTGAAATCAATAGAAGCACTGGAAGTCATGTTGATTAGATACACCGCGGTAGAAGCTTCTTCAGCCCAAAACCTGGATTCCTAACCTGATTCCGCTAACATATAACGGATCTTGTCAGCTATAGTCATGTTCATCATTTCTGCCACTCCTTTTTGTTGTGGAGTATAAGCGCAAGTTCTGTGTTGCTTGATACCAGCCTCTTTACACATCTTGTTAAGCAAATTGTTATAGAGTTCCAACCCATTATCAGTCCGAAGACACTTAACTTTCTTCCCCGTTTGCGTTTCCACAAGTCTTTTCCACTCTGAAATATTCTCATATGCTTCATCCTTAGATCTCAAAAATCTTATCCACAGCTTCTTAGAGAAGTCATCTATTAGAGTAAAAAAATACTTGCAACCAGAAAGGCTTTCTTCGTTAGATACTGATCCCCATAGGTCACTGTGAACATAGCCAAGTAGCTGCGTTGTAACATGTCTAGCCTTTGGAAACAGTAGTTTATGAGCTTTCCCAAAAGCGCATTCTTCACAGAATTCCAACGTATGAACCTCTTTTTCCACGAGATAACCCTTCTTGACCAAGACGTTCATATTCTTCAGACTCATATGTTCCAATCTAGAATGCCACAGATTTGTGTCTTGTCGAACCACATTCACCTCAGCATTCACAACAGATCCATCTAAATAGTATAACCCATCTTTGTAGTTTCCAGAGATCACTTTCTTTCTATCTTTGTAGAAAACAAATTTGTAGTTCTTTCCTGAATATTTACACCCGTTTTTCTCTAGTTGACCATGAAAATCAGATTCCTTGCCATAGATGGCATATATCTCACACCAGTAAGGATTACACTAGATTTGTCAGGATTTATGATCTTCATTTTCCCGATTTCTTTTACTTCACATACTGTGTTGTTCCTCATTTTCACTTTACCACCTTCTAGCTCTTCCGAATCAAATAGCACTTCATGATTTGGTGTGATGTGGAAAGTGCATCAAGAGTCTAGTACCCATTATTCATCTGTATTATGTGTGCTTTCCATGAGAATCATCGGAAACTCTTGTTCATAAACCATATTAGCAAAGTTAGGGGTTCTTGATTATTTCCTTCCGGGGCAATCTCTTTTAAAATGCCCTTCCTTTCCACACACCCAACATTCTTTAGCCTTTGATTTTGATCTAACGTCTTTACTCTTTAATCTGTTCATTCTTGATTGTTAGACCTGTTCTCATTTCTTCCTCTGGAAACCACCAGACCTTCTGTCGTTGATTTAGGACGTTTTCCTAAACCTTTCTAAATCAGCTTAGCTTCTTTAGCATACGCAGAAGCAGTGATTTCTTTCATCGTTAAGGTCTCTTTTCCATTTTCATACTTGAGAGTATGAACCAAACAATCATATTGAAATGGTATGCTGGTTAAAACTTGTATATGGCTTGATCTTCATCAGACACAATAATGATTATACTTGCTAGATTATCAACCAGCTTTAGAAAAGTGTCAAGATTTTCTTTTATGCTCTTACTTTCCACCATCTTATAGCTAGCAAATCGCTGTTTAAGATAGATCATGTTCGGAAGCGTCTTTGTTTGATAATCTCCTTCAAATTCTTTCCACATTCCCATAGAAGTAGTGTCTCTCATCACTTTTCTCAACACGATATTAGTGAGACTTGCACATATGAGATTTCTAGTACGAGTGTCCTTTTTTAGCTAGAGGATCCTCCTTTACATCTTTAGTATCAGTGTCTGTGTTACCATCTGGTTCTTCTTTAAAAGACGTAGCATCAGATCCTAATATATGTCCCAAACCCTGCAATCCATGCTGCATTAACATTTTAAACTTCCATAAACCAAAATCACCTGAACCATCAAACTTTTCCATTTCAAATCTTGTACGAACCGACTCCATCTTGATAAGCTGTAGATCCGTTTATCACCAGAAACCTCACACGACTGATACTCCAATCAACACCAAACAAAACCTCTTAGATCAGATCGAACCAGTTATCTTCACCGAGAACCTGGCTCTGATACCACTTGTTAGGTATCTAACTACGTTCAACTTTTTCGAAGATCCGTTTACTTAGATACGTCTTAATTCATTTGACTTGATTAGAGTCCTTAGCTAGTGATTCAAAAACCGGAAACGAACAAAACTCAGAGTTGTTTATCCGGTGTTCACCGCACTTCTTCAATGTGAAGAAGCTGCTATCTATAACCAAGGCTAGCTCAGCTAGTAATTCACTAGAATCGATGTGATTATAAGTGTTCCGATATCTAACTTGATATCAATCCGTTTTGCAAATACTACAAGAAAATATACCGTACATACACCGGAGAATACCAAAGTGACGGTGATGAAGACGACGTACTTTCAGCCTCCGATCCCTTAGACAGCGATCAGGACACACCAAATGAACCATAGAAAAATCCTTGATCTCAAGAGCTTTGATCTGGATCTCTATATTCTTGATCTAGTTTTCTCCTTCCGCTTTGGTTTTGCTTCTCTCTATATTTTCTTTGTCGTTTTGATCTCTGTAAAACCTTGAATTTTCTCCTTCCTTTATTTCTCGAACTTAAGGAAGAAGATGATTGCCGTTAGGCTTGAGGGATCTGATGTTAACGGCTAAACCTTATCCACACGCTGTAATATTCTGTCTTGGGTATTTAATTGATCTTTCTAGCCCAAACCAAATAACAAACCCATTACTCCATATGAATGAGGCTCAAACCTAATACGACAACACTCCACATTAACTGATTTTGTATCTTTCCTAATTGGCAAAAAAGTTATACATTTCTTCTTCCAAGTCATTTATATATATCAGTAGAATATACACACATGTGATTATTCCATGGTCATATAAATATTTACAAAATAGCTAACTCTAATGCTTACTTAATATTTTTCTTTATTTATAAAATGATCTTATTTTATAATTGTATATATATATATATCATAATTAAATATTTTTAAATATAATATTGTTATTTTAGTCCTACATGCAATTTTATGTTTAAAAATCTGATTAAGTCACTTATTTATTTTTAGGTATATACTGAAATGCATTTTTTTACTACAATTATTTGGATTTAAAATAGCTAAATTAATATTAATGTTGTATTTAGTTTATTTCTATTTTAGATAATATATATATATATATATATATATAATTCTTTTACCACTTTAATGAAACATCATACTTTAGGTATTTGTGAAAATATCTATCTAATGAAGATAAACATGAATAATAGTACAAAAATAAGGTAAAGTTGAAATTTTCCCAATAATAATAGTATAAATGATTGAACATTTTTCTTTTTTCGATGCTTGCTATGAATATTAGTTTTATTCCAATTTATATGATTTTTGTTTTTCCTATTCAGAGTTTATAGTGACACCTATTAACAAAATCTACAATCATTAAAAACATACTTCTATTTAAACCTTATAAACTAAAATCAATAAACTATATATTGCTAGTAAAAACTAGATTTTTTATTATGACGGTAAGAGATTGTATTCTTTTAACTTGTAGATTTGTATTGGTAAGCTGATGTTAATGAAACTCATAACACTATCATTTTTTTATGACATAGAAGAGAAGAAAACTTCATTTTAAAAATAATAAAATAATATTCGATCTAATATTACCAAAATAAAAGATAAAATGAACATAACTATAAAACTATTGCTAAAATTTGATAGTACCTATTAATAGTTATCTTGTAGAAAATAAAACAGAGAAATTTTTAGAAATATCACAAGTTAAGTACCATTTTTCAAAAATACAACCAATCAAAAATATTCTATCATTTGGATTTAGTTTTTAATGATTATTGTTTAGGATTTAGTATTAAAGGGTCGGGATTAGATTTAGAAATGCTCTAGAAATATTTTAAAAATTAACTTAGTGTTATTTTATCATAAATTTAGGGTATTTTTGAAAATAGTAATTCATTAATGATAAATTTGAAAAGTTGTACCAAACTTGTGATAGAACTAAAGTTTTCCCTAAAAATATTTATGAAATAACCATTAAAATGGTTTAAAAACGAACAATTCAAACAATTGTTTATTAAAACTTATGACTCAACCTAAAAGCATGAAAAATATGATAAATAAATTTATCAAAATTAATAAAAACATGACAAATAAAAATAATAAACTAAAATCATGAAAATATGACAAATCAGCAAAATCTTTTCTCAAATAATATAGTAGAATAGAATAGATAGATAGATTTCCTCTAAGCTTATAAACTAAAACTTTTAGATATACGTACTTAAATTTCAAAATTATTTCACAATTAAGTAAATGATAAATATTTGTATCAGCAATTATGTGTATGTGTTATAAAATATGAAAACACGTAAAGGTTTGAACACAAATGAACCCTGCAAAGTGCCTAATCGGCCTCTAAGGAAGGCCCTTCAAAGAAAATCAGGGTAAATAGGAGTTTCCCAGGATCTACACCTTTTTTTGTGCAACAAACCCCATGAGTTTCACAGGATCTACACTGTTTTCCAAAAGACTGGTTCTAGACTTCTTCTATATATATATATATATATATATATTTTTTAAAATTTTGAAAGCATAGAGGGATGAGAGTTTAATATACGTACAGAAGGATACGGCCACTTGTAATGCAGTTCCCACCACGTGAGAAGCTTCTGCCTTGCTTCTTTGGGTAGTTTACCTTTCTTTTTTTTCTTGGACAGTTCTTGCTTTAGACTGCTCAAGTATCCACTGTACTTCTTCAGCAAGTGATTCTTGAGTTCCCGATCTTCCGCCCTCGGGTCTATTTCTGGTAAATCTGCTTCCCCTCCACTGTTGTTATTCTCTTGCTCTTCGTCTGATGATTCCATCCCTTCACTTTTCCCATCTGTTTTCAAATTTTAGCTTTCATCAGTCTATTCGATTCATCAGTCATACTGACCTTTTTTAAGAAAATTCCTATTTTGAGACATTTTGCATACTGGAAGGAAGAATACCTATTTGTATTATTTTTTTTTCATAATGAACAACAAAAAGTGCTTGTGACAGAAGTACTTTGGGCCGAGTAAATAGAAAAAAAAAAAAAAAAAACAAGACAAGCCCCACTATCTCTTTGGATGGATTCCAGAATGGGGAAAACAAGAACAAATATGCACATCTGTTTGCAGCCTACGAACTTCCAACAATAATGCATTCCTAAAATATTAACTATTATATATTTAGGATCTTAATTAACACTTAAATCTTTAGATTAAACAAATTTAACCAAAATTTAATCATAATTAATCTTTGTTCGCCTATAAGAAAATTCATCACAATCTAATTGTTACAATACTTCCCGGGAACCTAAAGAAATATGCGCCAAGTTTTGCTCATGAAATTCATCGTGGCCTACCTTGCCACTGCATTTTCTTTTCTACAGTCAATGGTTATATGGGGGTATATGCATGTATATATATTTGTGAGTTTAATGACATTTACCAGGATTGTTGAGGATGTGAATGGGACCCTGACACAACATGCTAATTTGAGATTCAATACGACGTATATACTCCATTGCTTCTTCAATGGGCCGTGTTAGCTCCTCTCGATACTTAACCAGCATGTCACAGTATGCTTCCTGTTGATATATTTACCATACAAACAAAAATTAAGACTTAACATAAATACTTGAAGAAACGACCCCCTAAAATTCAGTTTGATGATTAACTTAACCATAAATTGATCCAATTCAGGGTCTCTAGACAGCGCAGTCGCAGACGCTGTTGACCGCTGCTGCGTCGCCTCGTACTCTTGCCGTGCTGCCGTAATTCTGTCAACCACCTCAGGTGGTGCTCCAATCTGTATAGGCCACCCGTGAACATATTTATACATATCATCTCGTTTATTTAAACAAACAAAAGTGGTATAGAATATGTTATTACAACAAAAATAAAACGAAATCCGGTTCTAAATCTATAAAACCTTCTGGCAGTCCAAGTAGGCGTGTAGGAGGGTGGGGTAGTGGGGATGAGCGATGATCTTAGCTTTCATGGATTCCGTATCATTGTTGTTGTTGTTAGCTTCTTGAGTATTGTGGATGGCTTTCATCAACATAGAGTAGTGATTGATTCTTGAGGAGCTTGCTTCTGATTTAACAGATGCGTTGGTAGGCTGATCATGATCGGATCGGAAGCAATTCTCAGTCGTTTGAGGAAGAAGAGAGCTCATATGTGGGAACAACATGTGTTGTTGATGATTGTTGTTATTAGTATTATTGTAACCAGAACCATAATTGGTATTATTGTTATTGGTGGTGGTGTTATCATTTTTGTTGGAAGAAGAGATTGGAGAGTACAAGAAACTTACTCTATGAGGAGTGGATCTGCTTTCATGTTGATATTCTTCCATACCCAGATGAATAAAATGAGAGCGAGAGAGAGAGAGAGAGAATATAAAAAACAACTAATAATGTGATAAAAATAAAACCCTAGAAAATAAAGGGATGGGTGTAAGATGAAGGGGATGTATGTATTCTTTATTTTGTTCTTATTTCAATCAAAGGTCTATTTTAGACTATAACCAAATCAAATCCAGATGACTAGACGACTCATATCTACGAATCAGAAAGGTGCTTCATAAAAAAAATTGTGAGGTGAAGTTGCACCCAACAAAACAAAATAAATTGAAAACGAGATATTTTGAGGAAGAAAAAACGAACTAGGTATATAGAATTCGTCAAAAAGTGACATGGAAGAGAAGAAATTATAAAAAGATGAGAGAGACTGAGAAGAGAGAGAGGTTAACAATAATGAAGAAGTTGGGTGGGTTGAGTGGATTGACAAGACGTCGTTTGCTTTGGTGGCAATAAAAAATATTTGAAAATTAAAATAAAGGTAAGAGAGGATGGACAACAGATAAGGCAAAGGCTTCCCTTCTCTCCTTTCTCCTCTGTTTCTCTCTCGTAAGCTTATTCTCCTTACATGTCTTTTCTGTTTTCCTCTCATATGCATATCATATAGTAGAAAAAAGCTTATTTGTCAAATAACCAAAAAATGAGAAATAAGATTTGTAGAGAGAGATAGGAAAAGAAAGTAAGAGAGAGAGTTGTTTTGGGTAGCTAACAAATTTGTTATTTTCTAGTTATTTGGTTTAATTGTGAAATAACAAATTAGTCTCACATTGAAAAATTAGATAAAGAGGGTCTAATATATAAAGAGATGTCTAATTTTAATTAGTATAAGATTTTTTGAAAAGAAACCAAAAGTAAATCTATACAGACTTGTCTCTTAGGTTTAAAGTGGACAATATCGTACTAATCAGATAATAAAGAGTCTGACATGAGTTCTCACAAACCCCAACAATTGGTATCAGAACGGTACGATGAGAAATTTGCAAAAAGACCAAAATACACTTCAAATAAGAATGATACACTTAGAGTTAGGAATGAGAGGTGTGTGTGACATAAATCAAGTCAAAAGATCCTTGAAGTCAGTTGTGTGACACGAGATGAATGTGTTTTTTAGTTTGAGAGAGAATGTGAGATAACAAACTAAGTCTCACACTGAAGAATTAGACAAAGAGTGTCGAATATATGAAGAAATGTCCAATTCTAATTAGTACAAAGCCTTTTGGACGGAAACCAAAAGGAAATCCATGTGGGCTTGTCTCTTAGGTCCAAAGTGGATAATATCGTACTAATCGGATAATAAAGAGTTGGACCTGGGGTTCTCACAAACCCAACAATTGGTATCGGAGTGGTTTGACGAGAAATCAACTATTTCTCTAATACTCATTAAAGTTGCAAGAACACAAAAGATTATAAGAACTAACTCTTCTTATTAGATTTACAAACTCTCTCAAAATTATATCAATGTGTTTATCATGATGTTACATCTCTCCATAAGAACTATTTATATAAGATGAAGCCACATCAATTCCTAATAATAATATGGAAACATAAATCCTAAACTCAATATGTTTTCCTTTTTTCTTAACCCATTAAACTTCACTTTAATGAGTTAACTTGCTCCTTATGTTAATTGAAATTATCCAACAATAATTTCCATTAAAACTAAGTTTCTCTCACTTCTTTTGGGTCAAAAAAACTAAATTTGTTACTCTATGATATATAATGTGGTTATCGTGAAAATATATCATTGATTTGTAAGCCAAACTACACATTGAAATGTTTATTGCTAGAGTTTCAAGAAAAATAGTTAGTATATTGTCAAATCTTTCATGAAAAATAGTTAGTATATTGTCGAGTCATGATATTGGGTTGCAAAAATATATCCTAGAATATGGAATATATACTGTATATTTGGAGCAGAGCCGGTCCTAGGCCCAAGCGAATGAAGCATGGGCTTGCGGCCGCCATTCTAATAAGTTTTAACCCAGCCACATTTTTGCAAAACTTATCTGTGGTTTAGTGGTTACTACATCGGAGGCTGGGTTCGACGCCAGTCATCTGCGCAATTTATTTTTCGGCCACTTTTTCTTTGTTTGGGCTTGTGGCCTTATAAAGGCTAGGACCTGCTCTGATTTGGAGTCAAGTTTACTAAGCTACAACCCTTTGCTCGAAAACTAATGTTTCTCAAAAGATACACCATCTCATATGGCAGTTGATCACAAAATATATAGTTGTAACTAGAAATATGACATGTTGTAACTAGATATATGATAAATAGTCTAAAATGTGGGGGAATCCGATGAGTTTGTGACTCATGCTATCTTCGGAAGTCCACCAACTTTGAAAACTTGATCATTATCAACCACACCTTCCAAACCAAACATATTCCCGATACTGAGTGTTTACATAGATATAGACTATCTCTTCTAACGAAGAAAAACGATACTGAATCTTCAGAACTAGATAAAAAAACTCTTATATATGGATAACTTGGTATCTATGAAAAGCTCCAAATGATAAATTATTCAGAAGTACTGATAGAGATCCAATAGAACTAATCATACATGCTTAAATAGAATGTCAAGTTTGATTTTTGGCAAATACAACAGATAATATATAGGCATAACAACCATATATTATATTGACTCACAGGTTGTATGCTTGTAAAATATATATATATGTGGTGGATGATTCATAGACTCTTATATCGCAAATTCATGGAATGGAAAGAATCGTCTGGTAAAACTCATCTTATAGGCACACATAACCATAAGATAGCTATGGAAAGTATGCACTTGAAGCTAGAAGCATTTAAGTGACTATGGAAAATATGCTACATCACTGTACTTACTAGACATTTGGAATATATCTTAAGGATGTGATTGCAATGATTGGTGAACTCTAGGCGTGGCTAAACTTTTCAACTGAGATGAAAGAGCTCGCGATGCCACAAAGAAGACTTTACTCATTCATGATTCTGTACATTTCCACAGACTCAAAATGAGATTGCTAATTCTTTAGCTAAAATTTCATAATCTTTTCATACAAAATTGAGAAATTTCCTAGTATAACATTTTTTAGTTTATTTTCACAAAAAATAATCTCCAAAAAGAGAAATGACCAAAAGAAGTTTTTGTAGATGGCAATCATAAATTTATAGTCCTAGGATTAACTAATGTAAACTTAGGGTTTAGAGTTAATGAATATAGTTTTAGGGGTAGGGTATAATTTTTTTTTTTTTTAAAAATTTAAAAATAAAAGTTTTTAAAAATTGTTTCAAAAAGAATCTTTGAATTTCCAAAAGAATTTGAATAAAAGAAGATTTTGAATTTTGTATAAAAATATCAATTTGAAAAAAAATATGATTCTTAACTATAAAAAAATATATTTTTAAGTTTTTTTATATTTTCATTTTTCATTTAATTTTTTATTTATTTTTATACATCTACAAAGTATGGAGTAAAAAAAATATTTTACCTCTTTAATAAGACATTTTTATCATTTTCTTTTTTAAGGATTCTTTTTGTGATAAGAACTTAAAAGTAAGTTATTTGAGAGTGTTACTTTTATTAACTGTTCTATTATAATGTTATTTTCTCAGACCACAACTTGTTTGAATAATATTATGGAAAAATTACCGTCATTGTGTTAATCAACTAGATCTTTGGGACTACGCCAATACTTTTTTGATAAATGAGATAATATTTGTGAACCCTACATACAAAGTGATCCATTTATGTAATAAGTGGTTGATGTGCATATATATTTGTAAGCAATTTGTAAAATAAATAAAGATGTTTTGAGGATATGACTGTTGGGTTTGTGTAAAATCTAACTTATTGTGCGATTAGTATAATATTGTCCACTTTGAGTCTGAGAGATAAATTTATTTGGTTTTGCTTTTGGTTTTGGTTTTTCTTTTCCAAAAAAAAATTGGTATTAATTAGAATTGGATATCTATTTATATATTAGATTTTTCTTTGTATAATTTTCAATGTAAGACTTTGTTTGATATCTCACATTTTTTCCCTCAAAGTAAAAACCACATTCATCTTGTGTCCCACAACTGATTTCCAGGATCTTCTAACTTGATATCTGCTACACATACCTCATATTTTTAACTCAAAGGATCTCATTCATATCTCGAAAAGTTTTTTGGGCTTTTGCAGATTTTTGTTCAAACTGTTCTAATATCAATTGTTGAGTTTGTGAGAATCTATGTCAAATTCTTTATTATAAGATTCGTACGATATTATCCATTTTGGATCTAAGAACTAAATACACATAAATTTATTTTTGATTTTCTTTCTAAAAGATTTAATACTAATTAGAGTTAGACATCTTTTTATATATTATAGTCTTATTTGACTAATTTTAATGTGGAAGATATTTCACGATGATCAAATGATCAATTTCTAATTAGATACTCGAATTACATTGGCGGAGAGAGATTATATCGTAGTATCCGTTTTCGTTTTCCGATTGAAGACTGCACAAGAAATAGAGAAGGTAAAGAAAGAAAGAAATCATAAATATGCTTCACTGGATGGATGCTACACGAAGTTCTATCAGTTTCAACTATTGGCTCTATGATAAGACGATGCCTAGCTACACACACTTCTTTCAACACTTGTTCTGTTCCACGGTCAACAATAATTTTATATTTATTCATCTCAAGATATATATTACTCTATTTTATGATTCAGAAACCTATAGAGTACGATATATTTTATGCAGAAAGAAAGAAAGGAAAATCCTTGGCTCGTAGAAGCTTTTTATATTTATTACATCGGTGCGATAGAGTGGTACTTAAATTACGAGAGTTTTTGTTCATAAAACAAATTTTATGAGGGTTTCTCTTTGCCTTATAAAAATTGGGTGGAGATCCTTAACAGGATTTGTAAAAATCCTAAGAAGAACACGACTTAAGAAAATTTCCAGAATTTGAAAATTAGGATAGTAGGATAAAAGAGAATTGTTTGGAAACAAAAATAGCAAATTAAGTATTTTCTTTATTTACATATTTAGCCATTACATTTACAATATATTAAATTCTTTCTTTTTGTATTTATTTTTATATACAGATTCTGTCATAAGATTTTAAATTAATTTAAAGCAATTAATTACAATAGTTTTTTTTCTTTGTGGTGAAAATAAAAATACAAACTGAAATATATAATAAAATAATTTTAAATATAGTATTATCTTACTAAATTTATTCACAGATAAAATTTTGATAGTTCAATTTTTAAGGAAACAAAATATTATAAAATTAATAATAATTCATAAAACATTAATGCAAAAAATTAATTTTTAGTATGTTGTTTCATTTTATAATAGTATCAAACAAAAAAACTACATATTAACATATGAATAGTACAATTACATCAAATTGCATCATGTTATAAAATTTCTAATATAATATCATGTATAAATAAAAAATATTATTAAACATTTATATTATAAATTAATATATTCTACTCTATATGTAATTACAAAACATAAAAAATTCTATAAATTGTTTTATAAAATCAGCGGTTTATGAATTTTACGTTGAACATAAATTAAATAAAACACTCGTATGGGGGTAGGGATCAAGTTCTAGTTACTATACATAAACACATGTTTATGGACTCGTTTTTGGGCATCAGTTATATTGGATACCAATTTTGATGAATTATTATCTGAAATCCTTAGTTAACTAAACTCATTAATCAATTATCTTCAAATGATGATGCTACTATTGAGGAGATTGCGGAAGCTTTAACTGTCTGATGCTCTTAAGACAGAAGAGATGTTTTGGAAACAGAAGTGTAGGGTTTTATGGTTACGGAAAGGAGATAGGAATACAAAAATCTTTCATGCTCTCACAAAGCAGAGAAGAGCAAGGAACGAAATTACACAATTACTGGATGAGGATGGGAATGTTGTTCAGGATGAGGAAGGACTTGTAGCCATTGCTACAAGCTATTTTAGACATATATTTTAATCCTCAAATCCGAAGACATAGAGGAAGCACTATCTGAGGTTTCTACAACTATCACAACATCAGACAATGATAACTTCACAACTCCGGTCACCAAACGGGAGATTAAATTGACTCTTTTTACGATGCATCCAGAGAAAACCCCAGGACCAGATGGAATGACTGCGCTATTCTATCAGAAATTTTTGAATATTCTTATGGTTAATCAATTCCTGTTTGAAGGCATGTTGCCTTTTGGCCTAAATGATACCAACATTTGTCTCATTCTAAAAGTAGATAAGCAATACTTAGGGATCCCAGAGGATATCAGTGGGTACAAATGCAAGCTCTTTGCTTTTCTTAAGGATAAGCTAAGGAACAGAGTAAATGAATGGACGGGAAGGTGCCTTACAAAAGGTGGCAAGGAAGTTATGATCAAGTCGATACTTCTAGCTCTTCCAACTTATGTAATGTCCTGCTTTCTCCTTCCGTTGGAGAATTGTGAGAATTTAGCTAGTGTCATTCTGATGGAGGTCAAACCCCCCCAAAAAGAGGTATACACTAGACAACATGGGATAAATTGTGCTTATCTAGAGAGGAATGAGAGATTGGGTTCAGGATGATTCATGAGTTGAACCTAGCGCTGCTAGCAAACCAGTTATGGAGATTGGTTCAACACCCAGATTCTCTGATAGCTCGTGTTTTGAGAGGCCGCTACTACCGATTGAGCTCGCCTTTGTGTCAGATTATTGTCAGTAGCCATCATATGTGTGCAAAAGTATATCGGCGACACGAGAGTTACTATTTCTGGGGGTTAGACAAATAATTCATTCGGGTTATGAGGTGATAGTATGGGAGGATCCTTGGATTTCCACCATTCCAGCAAGACCAGCATCCCCATCTGCACCGGTGTTGTATCCAAACATGAGAGTGAGTGATCTAATCAATCAAGAAACAAAGACTTGGGATGGAGGCCGACTGGATAATTATGTGACTGTTGCTGATATACCACTCATAAAGATTAAGGCCATTAGTTCCACGCATCACCGTGACACGTACTGCTGGAGCTATACAAGGAATGGACAGTATACAGTCAAATTTGGATACTGGGTTGCACGGAATATTTTGACGAAGAAGGAGGACGCCGAAGTTTGTGAACCTAGTATCACAAAACTAGAATCACATGCTTGGAAGGTAAAGACACCCCAAAAGATATGTCATCTTATGTGGCAATTGCTAACAGGTCATGTGGTTGTTATAAGTACATTAAACTACAGACATATGAGATGTGATAACAACTGTCCTCGATGTAAGGAACTCGAAGAATCAGTTACACACGTAATCTTTCAGTGTCCACCAACATTGCAAGTTTGGGCCTTATCATCTACGCCTACTAGTCCTACTTTGTTTCCACTTCAGAGCACATATGCGAATATGGATTATCTATTATGGAGAAAAAATGTTATAATGGCACCAGAATTGGATAGAGATGGCTAATTTGGCATATTTGGAAGGCTCGGAATGATAAACTATTTAGGAGTATTGATAGAGATCCTTTGGAGCTAGTCTGGTATGCAGAGAGAGAATGTCAAGTCTAGTTTCAAACCAATGAATAGATTATATCGCCATGCAAAGGAAACATTGATGTTGAAAGCCAGGCCATAAGCATGGGCAATATATGCATGGTGGATGGATCTTGGACTTCTACACCTCAGTTCAGTGGATGTGGTTGGGTTTGGAATGATAGCTTGGGGAATAGCCAGTTAATGGGATTGCAAATTTTTTTATAGAGTAGAGTCCGCTTTGCACTCAGAGTTGGAGGCACTGGGGTGAGCAATGGAGAATATGCTTCAACATTCGCCATGTCAGAGCTTTGGGACTAACTGCAAGGAGATGATTGCGATGCTCAAAAATCCTCATGAATGGCTAAGCTTCTCAACGGAATTGGAAAAACTTTTGACACTGCGGACCTGTTCAAATTTCAAAATTTTTTATGTTCCTAGAACACAGAACCGAGTTTCTGATTCTTTGGCTAACACTGCTAAATCTTTCTATCAAGAATTTATGTATGTTGGTTATTCTATTCCAGTCTGGTTATCTAGATCACCTCAAGCTTGAGTAACAGATCAGCCATTTGATATAAAAAAAAAAAAAAAACTAAACTCATTAATCTTTTTTATTTTTAGGTAGTTTGGGTATTTTCAAAGTATTTTTAGAAAGTCTAATAGTCTTGTACATGGTTTTCAGCTAATTTAGTTATTTAAGAACTTTAATATATTTGGATAGTTAAGTTAGTTTATCAGGTTTTTTGTTATTCGAATACTTCCATATATTTATGAAAAATGTTTTGGCTACTTTTTATATTGAGTGAAACTCAACCCGAACTCAACCCAATAAAAGAGACTGAATGTATTTGAAGATTGAAAAAAGAATCTAAATGAACGTGTTATTTGAAACTTAAAATTGTATAAAACTGATCCAAACCTGAATGTATACTCATACCTTCATTTTAGCATAGACAGTAGCTCCATTTGGTTAGAATGTTTCAGAGTTCAAATTGTTTATGTCCTTTTATAACCTTAATTTAATATTCTTTCCGTTTCATTTTAGTTGTCATTTTAGATTCTTATATAGGTTAAAAAAATATTTATTTTTATATATTTTAAGAATAAAACACAATTAATTATACATCTAGCCACTTTTCAACCAATAGAAAAATAGAATATTATATAAAACTAATAAATTTTCTTTCGAAACTCTAAAACAACACTTAATTTATGACAAAAATTAAGTCTAAAATGATAAGTATTATGACAATAATGGAAGGAATATAAATTTTCACTATAAGATGCTTGTTTTGCTATGATGAAATATATAAATCATAAAAGGCCTTCCAATAAACTTAGATCTTAAAAAACTTAAATGTTGAAGCAATACCATGTCATTATAAAATAAGTAAAATAACTTAAAACAAAGCATAACCCTCAGTTAATCATGAAACAGATGATAATATTCATGACCATATATACTCAATTGAAGGTTTATATTATAACTATAGAAAATGGGTTATATATATTATAATCACAAGTTACATCTAATCTAAGAATATTTTTATGTTATCGGTCTATTACAGTATGGATTTTATGATTTCCTACAAAAGATCAAATCTATAGTTATTATAGATAATCTAATGATAAAGTCATATTTAATGTTAAAACGTCCTTAGGATTAATCGATGGAATCCGCTCATTCCGGAAAATAAGTCTGTCTATGGGAATGGGTACATGAAGCAAAAGTTGTTCACAGTAGTCACTAGTCAGTCAACAAACGCAAAAGAAGAAGAGAATATTTTAGAAAAATTTAATGTCTTTTCTAATACTATTTGGCCAAATGTTATGGAAGTAAAAGGAAATGAAAAGCTAGTTGAACTTAGAAATGAGTGACATATTATCAATCGGTCATATTGTAAGAACTGACTGTAATAAATGGCCAAAAAGAATTTAAAAGGTATTTCCTTTGTTTTAAAATGTTCTATATTTTAGATTTTTTTTTGTGTGTTTAAAATGATTCATTTTTTATATTTTCAATACATCAATTAATGGTGATTTATAATTTCTAAAATGTAAATTAAAATTGTATTGGTTAAAAGCTCTAGGGAATAGTTAGATACAAAAAAATAATGTATAGGTAATTAAAATTTCATAAATTTTCTAATATATATGAAATTTTTTAAAATTGGAATAGTTTGAAATAGAGGGAGTAGCAAGTAAAGTAAATAATTGTTTTTTTTTTCCAAAGTAAGTAATTGTTAATGACTGGAAACAAATAAAAAGGAAAAGAAGGCAGAGTGTGTTGAAAGGTTATTTCAACGATTAACAGTGACAACCAATTTGGCAGTGAAATAAGAAAAAAAATGACCGTTTCTCCCTATTACTGTTCCTTCTGCTGTAGCCCACGTGCGTTCATATGTTCTGTATATAATCATCATCTGACTGTCACTGCTAGTAGGTTTTATGGTCCAGATTCTTATGTAAATTGTCACCATAAAACATATTTTTCTTCCGATTTGTTCTTTTAACTAAAAAAAGGTTCGAGTTTTTTGTCAACTTTGCAAAAAGGTTCGATTAGGAAGATTTAATATCAGCATGCTCTAAATATGTTTCAGAAAATATAAAAATGATTGATAACTATAGGAATAATATATCACCCTATAACCAAACATTTATAAGAACAAGTGTACTGAAAATTGTATTTATTGTTGTTAGTTTCAATATTTACAATATTTATTGTTTCTCCTGTGACCGGCACTGTAACTTTCGTTGCTCTTTTGGGGATTTTAATATATGTAAATATATATATATATATACATACATATAATAATATTTCATTCATACTATCATTTTTCTATAAAGTATTTATATGCAAAAAAGAATGTGATGACAAGTTTTGACAAGTGTTATTATACCATAAGAGATTTACTCATTTCATTCAGACACAGATCTTTTGTATTTATGCATTTTGATCAAAGCAAAGGCTTTCAAAAACGTTGATCAAGAATCTCAAATATTCGTTGAGTGGTATGTTTTTTTTTTCTAAAAGGGCTTCGTTGAGTGATATGTTGAACGAAGTATAAGTATTTTTAATGTGCTTTGACTAAATTGAGAGCAACATGAATCGATTAAGCTTCTATATTTTTCAAATATTATTATACCAAATATATATATATATATATGTATATATATAATTATAGTTTGTTAAGTCCATTATGGTTCTCTTAATTGCACATGAAAATGTTTCTTTAGCTTTCAAAAAACGTTTCCAAGAAACTTGAAAAAAATATTTCTGTTATATTTTAAAAAAGCTACATCAGATATTTTGTAAACTTATTTTTCCAAAAGGTAGATCCTAATACAGCATATGTAATCTAGTGGATTGTTTTAATATTGAATGTATAGTGTTGAGAAAAATGTATATTTTTTATCTATAAGAATTGTATATGGTTGAGAAAAATAAGAAACAGGTAATGTTATAATATTGTATCCGTACCATTCTAATAAATTTTAGTTATCTCAAACCATTGTATTTCTGACAAGTAGCAAGTATGTATAACACATTTTATTAGTGGGTTGATTAATTTCTTTAAATAATAAAAAAGAAAAATAAGTAAAAATCTCGAACAAAAATAAATAAATAAAACATTTTTAAAATAATAAGTAATTTTATAATAACAAAAATAGTGGGTTGATAAGAGTTACAGAGATTTACAGTTTTTTTCCATCATTAGATTTTATTAAAAGCAACTTGAGATCATACATCACCAACAGACAATAAAACTCTTCGTGATTACCTAAACTGACCAAAAATAGAGAAATCTTTGAGAACTAGAACCCCACTACAAGGCAGCATACAAAAACATAACAAACTACTAACTTCGAACAAGTAACTAAACTTCTAAACCTCTAGGACATAACAAACAATTACAGGGATGACAATCTTTTAGATAATCTATGACATATGTTTAGGGGGAATGCCCTCAGCCAGATTACTGCTAAACCACCTTTTCCTAAAACAACGAGGAAACATCTCAAGAATTACAAGACCAAAGCTTCATACACCGCCAAGTAAAAATGCCCTCAGCCAGATTACTGTTTAGAACTTTTCTAGAATTGTAGGAAGATGCTGTTGATTCAATATGTTCCATTTTCCATTTTTCTATTTTATTTTATGGTTCTTTACCATTTCCCTTTTCAATCTATTTTCCTTTGATATATTTTATATGTGATTTATAGAAAGACTACAAACGATAAGATGTTTTACCATTAAAAGATCACTAATCCAAAATAAAGATATTTAACCAAAACCATTATCATCTTTAACTATGGTTCTTAGCCATGGTTCTTAAATAAAAATTGATTTTAAAACTCGCAGATCCCACCATTATCTTAAGAGATAACTCTTAGATCACTTTTAATTCGGGTTTTTAAGGGATTTTTAAGGGTGCGGATTCCACACAAAAAAACTAAAACCCACCTTCTTTACCTTTTCTTTATCTCTTATGCAAGAACCAATTCTTGAGGAGTTTTTATACTGTTTGCGGCTCTCACTGACACGTGGTGACCTGCGATTGGTTAGTTTTTAATTAAAAAAAATCAGACAAAAAACCAAAAAAAAAGTTTTATGAACCCCTAAAAATCTTAGGGTTAATGTTCTTGTGGACCTTGTGTAAGAGCCAATTCTTACAAGGTTTTTAGACTATTCGCGGATCTCACTAACACGTGGCGGTGCAGATTGATTTTTTATATAGACAAAAAATTAAAAACAATTTCAAAAAATCCTAAGCATCTTTAGCTAAGAGTTAAGGATTAATGATGCTCTTAAGTAACAACATGTTTGAATACCCTTTATAAGAATTACATGTTCGCAAACAGAAAGAAAAGATGGGTTTAGATGTTTCACTGGTTGACAAAAAAGAAAATTTAAAGCAAAAACTTTCACTGTTGTCGTTGCTGATTTGCATGTGCGAGAGAGGGAGAGAGAGAGCATTGGGCCAGACAGAAAATACAAGTCCCCCGAGAGATGCGCGCTACAAAAGGAGAGATGGGACATTTATAGACGGACCCCATTTTTTGTCAGAACTCTATTCACATCATCATCAATTCAAAATCATTTATTATAATAAAAAGTTATTTGGAAACATTTATTTAGAATACTAGACAAAAAAAAGAAGGAATCCAAGACTCTTTTGGTGGGATCGTTTTTTTCGCACTAGTTCAAGAGGTAGTGCCTTGGGCTAGACTTCGATGGAAGCTCATGCTCTTGCTTGGCTTATAAATGGAGTTGACATCGTCTGTGTATAACATGAATGTTATGTTATATACTTATATGTACATGAGGAATGTAAATAGTTCAAGCATTGATGGTCTTGGGTTCTTCGTGCAATGCTCAACTATGATGTTTTGTTCCATTTCGTGCTTCATCTCAAATGCTATTTATTATAAAATATCAACATATGTGGGTTAAAGCCTTACAGTTTCAGAATTCATATGTAAACTATCTCAACTTTAGAAGAAACTAGTTTATGCTTTATAAAAAAAACTACTTTATAAGGTATTAGGGTTATATATACTATCGGATTTACCAAAATATATGTTCAAATATAATAGTTAGGTGCGTCCTATTGATTGTGACAGAACATCTAAGAGAATGAATATTTAAAAAAATAATTACTTTGTGTTAACTAGACAGACTTAATATGAAGTTGTTAAATAAAAGAATCAAAACATATTATTAGAACAGTAATCACATTGTGATGGTCTAGTGGCTTTCATTAGAAGAAGAGTTATTCTGTTAGTTTAGGCCATAGATCGATTTTTCTTTAGTACAAAATTATTAGTTCTAGTGGTCACACAGATATGAACATATTACTTACGGCTTATTGAATACTAAAAAGAATATTTATCTATGAGTTGCACCTTCCATTCATGGATTATGTCTGATTTTTTAATAGACTAGAAGTTGATTTTTCGGTTAAAAAAACATACTGGAGCAGTTTGGTAATTCATGTAGTTTAACATTTATTTTTAAAAACGTCTCCCATACATGGTTCCAACTGACAAAATTCGAATTCTATAAAACATTACAGTAGACTCGAATTGAACTAAAAAGAGGCCAGAAAT
This sequence comes from Eruca vesicaria subsp. sativa, assembly GCA_932364175.1. NCBI lineage: Eukaryota > Viridiplantae > Streptophyta > Magnoliopsida > Brassicales > Brassicaceae > Eruca > Eruca vesicaria. Next base: position 41,160 of record CAKOAT010902931.1, read on the forward strand.
GACATGCTAGCTATGGTAGAAAAAAATATTAATATTGAACGATGTAGTAAAAAAAAAACTAGAGAAACTATTGATGGGTTGCTACCACTGAACAATGTAATAAAATGAAATATACAAGGTGGACAAGCGATGCATTGCTAACACTTAGAACATAGTACTATATGAAAGACCATTAGCTTATAACACAGAAAACTTTGCTCAAAAAAAATAATAACACAGAAAAGATGGATCAACTATAAACCGACATGAAAACAAAGCCATGGTGCTGTTTGTCTTGTGATGCAATATTTGAATAAACAATCTCGTGGAAACATATCATTCACATATTTTAGTTATCTTTTATTAGTCCATAATTTCAATCCATACAGCTGCTAAGCATTTTATTTATTGATGTGAAAGAGAAGCTAAACCAACCTTTTTACTTTGCTTTTACTTAAAGTCCACCTTCTTTTTAGATACACCAAAACACCTATATTGCAATAGGTTAGCAAAATAAAATTTTGAAGAATATAATTATTATTTTATACAATTTAATCATAAAATTAAAACTAATATTAGAATATATACCATTTAAAAATACATATGTTTTAAAACAAATTCATGAAACTTTCATAAGTTCTGATCTTTTATATTATTCCATAATAATTTTAACATTTTGTTAGAATCTTTCAATATGAATGTTTTAAGCATTCATATAGAATTAGGGGAGTTACCATATCTATCGATTCAGTAATTTTAGTTATATATTATGATCCAAAACAAATGACAACATAATGATATTATTTTTACCGACGTAGAAAACTACAAACTTTGAAACACACACACACACACACACATATATATATATATATATATATATATAGAAAAATACACATTTTATATTATAACTGTATACTACTTTTATTTTGTGCCTTATTAGTTACATATTAGCTAAAGCAGAAAAGAATAGAAAAGTAAGGAAACATTTATATATTTTTATATTAACTACGAAAAATTACTATGAATTAATTTTCATAAAGGTGTATACACGAATTTGGGCAAATGTCTTTTCGCTTTTATTGTTATTTTCCAACAATAATGTTGTTTTCCCTTTCCCCAACTTAAAGACTTGTTCTCTGAGAAAATGAGATAATTAAGTTCATATACCTATTTTTATTAACTTTCATATTCGATAAGAGTTAAATATATTTTATACATAACATATTATGTACCATGCATAATTGAAAATTGTTCTAGATTTTCAAAACAGTAAGAAAAATGTATGAAAATATTATATATCCAAAAGTTGATATTTGGATATATAATATTTTCAGAACAGTATTTTTAGGATATTTGCCACATTTATTAAGAAATAGTACTTAGTTGTTCTTGTAAAAATACTTTTGTTACAAAAAAGTGTTTTCATTTGTCTAAAATGTTACATTTTCGCAAAGCATAGTAGAAGAAAATCATCCTCAGATAATACCTCAATTAAGATTTTCTGAAAAGCTACTAAAAACAGTCATTTTTCTTTGGCCGACAGCTCGAACAAAGACGTTGTCCTTTTAAGAGCAACTCATCCCACGGTCAAAATATTATTGTGTGTTTAAGTAAACATTGGGTTATAAATTAATATGAAGATTGACTTGAAAACGGAGAAAAGGATAGGATAAAAACTCATGTTTGATTACTTCTATAAGTAGTAATCAAGACCAACGAGACAACACAACACATGAATGTAAATTATAGAATGGGGTTAGATTTAAGGAGACGAAAAAGAAGGAAGGTCAATTATTAAGTGACGACAGAGATACTAACAAACTGGGATTTGAAAGTTACCATACGAAGAAAAGAAAAGAGCTTTTAGGTTCTGCCTCCTCTTCTCAGACCCCTCATCACTTCCACTTAGTCTAGTCCCAAGGACTGTCCTTTACTGTTGCTCTTTTACTTATTTATTGCATTAACTATTCTTTTTATCTATTTATATTATTCATATAAATATTTCTGTCTATCTTCTTGTACGCAGAGACTCACTGGTCCACTTCCTATCCTTTCCTATTGAACTAGTATTAAAGAAAGGGAAATTGCACTTAATAACGTTCAAACACTTAATAATTCATTCAGTAACGGAAAGCCCTACTTCATCTATACAGCCTCTGTATTTTCAATATAATACCTACAATGTCCTTTTACGCTACCGGCCCAACTTGTATGAAAAAAAATAAAAAAAAAAATAATTACTACGGTTGTTAATCTAACGCGTCTCCCTTTTTACTTTCACATCTTCTTAGTCTAGTAACTTCTTCTCCCTCCCTTTATCGGGAATATGAACCGATGTGCCTGAATCAGAGCTCTACAATCGACTCTCTCTGCGTACAATCTCTCTGCAATCGAAGCAAGTCCTCTGGTTTCTGGATTCTGCAATCGATCCTCTGTACAATCGAAGCGATTCTCTCTGCAATCATCCCTTCTTCACTCCTCTCTCGACGGTACGCGGCTCCGAAACCCTAATCTTAATTGGATACGATTTCTACGCCGGCGTTTTCAAGTCCTTACGCTCATCGTCGTCCGTACATCCTTAGGCTTTGGTAAGCTCTGATTTCAGCATTGCTGTGAAGCGTTTCTTATTCCCCCCTATTCCAAATCACCTTCTGAGATCCTCTTTTTGCATGTCTCTTTCGCATGTTTAAGGAGTTGTTCTGTTATATACATATGATTTACTGTGTTTTTCTATTTCGGAAATTTGTTGTTCCATCTACATATAGTATTTTGAGTTCTTTTCTATTTAAGTATAGTCTAATGAGTTCTTATGGTTTACACGTTTACTTGTATGTATGTCGTTTAGATATTTTATGTTGCAGTCATCGTCTATTCTTGAAATTTGTTTCCATTCTATATCAAATTCGGGTTCTATTCTATATCAATCTCGGGTTCTATTCTATATTAATCTCGGGTTCTATTCTATATCAAACTCGGTTCTATTTCTGTTCATAAGTTTCATGGTTTGTTTTGATCGATTGGAACTGATCGTCTTTAGTATTTTGGCTTCTCAGGATCGTAATGGAAGGTCAAGAACTGCCCAGCAGATTGTTTCAGACTGGGTTTGAGCCAGTTGGAAGGAAAAGGGTTAATAGTTACTTCAATCTACGGTGGATAGAGCTGATCAAGCTTGCCTTAGATGCGGCAGATTTGGAGATGTTGCAAGGAACACAATTTGCTACAATCCTTCGGATGGGTGGTCATACGTTCTCCGTCATGTTTGCTCATTATTTTCTCTCCCGCCAGTTGGTAACCGAGAAGGAGTTTGAGTTATGGTGGACGTTCGCCGGAAAGCCAATCCGCTATGGCATAGAAGACTTTGCGCTAGTAACTGGTCTAAACTGTGAAGAACCTCATGACTCTTCTATGTCTTGGAAAGAGAAAGTAGTTGTTAGAGTGAAAGGAAATGCCAAAGGAAAAGGGACAACATCAAATTTGTCCATATGGGAAGCTTTGTTTGGAGGAGAAGCGAGACCAACCCCTAACTGGATAATGGATAAGCTTATATTGGGGAAAAGATACAAGGATTCGGTGACGCGTTTGCGTTTAGCATTGCTGGTGCTTGTTGAGGGCATTTTGTGTCCAACGTGCGGGTCAACCAAAATTCGTCCAGAAGTTGTGCACATGCTTGGTAATATAGACGAGTTCCTGAAATATCCATGGGGCCGAGAATCATTTTTACTCACTGTCAAAAGTGCAAAACCACGGTCACCGCTTCAGTATGTGCAAGAGACCATTGCGATTCAGGGGTTTGTCCACGCTATGGTTCTTGTCACCTTAACGGCCTGTCCTGCAATATTAGTGAAGGCAGAGGATGGGGCGGACATTGCTGATGATAATAGAAGATCAGAGGAAATTGTGGAGAGTTTGGTGTCTGGTAAGTTGGCTATTAACGTTCCTTGGGCGAAGACTGTTGATCAAAAGGGCCAGGTACGATTGAGTAGTCCGAATGAAATATATTACAAAGACCAGTTTTTGAATTTGGATAGAGTAGTCTTCAGATTGTTGGTATTGTTTGGCGGTTTTATTTATACATTATTGTATAAGACAACCACAAATATAGAAACTTGCACATTCTATTCTATTTGGAAATCTTCACATTCTATTCTACTTTGATCATTTGCTTTTATTATACTTTAGTGACATATCATTCTTTCTATATGTTGGCAGGCTAATGTTCGGGCGTGTATTAATTCAGATGCACGTGTTGTTATATTACATTGTGGTTTAGAGGATGTGGCAGATGATAAGGTTGATTACATGGTTTCGCTGATAGCTGATGAACATCCATTTGAACACAATACATGGACTGGTGGAGTTAAAGCGGACGACGTGAAGTTAAAGAAAGTTGTTATAGAAGATATCGACGGATCTGAAGGGAATCAAGTGGATGAAACTGTAGGAAAAGAGGATTCCCGCACTGGGATTGATAGTGGAGTGGACAGAACGGAACGATTCACTACACCTACAAGTCCTGTCACAGCACCTGCCACAGCACCGGCCACAGCACCGCGTGATGACGCAAGTCGTGGTGTTGACTCCACCGCATTACTACGCCTTGAGCAGCACATCCAGGGAATTAAAGACCATTTTGATCTTGTTACTGACGGCATCCAGAAGGAGCTTGCAGCAGCCGTAAAAGCAATAGGGGATTTGGAGAGAATCGTCAGGTCTGCAGTCGAAAAGGGCCTCTTCTTCTCGATAGGGGAACCTAATATGGATGACATGGGGAATCCAATGAGTCCTGTTCATGGTTCATCTGCTTATCGACTCCATACTAGCTATGTTTCCCCTGGAGGTGGAGGGCAGGAGCATGGAGCAGTTCAGAAAGTAAGTTCATATTATACTATGTACTTTTTTCCTTCCCTTCATATGTTAATATTTTTTGTGTGTATTAGGATTCTTTCGTCGATCAAAATGTTGCGTCAGTGCTTTCAGATGGAATTTCACCTCCACTCGTCCCGTCCCATAAACCCTTTACATCAGTTGACAAAGTAAGCTACATAATTTTTTAACCAATGTCTTTTGGGTCTATATGGAAAAGGCATGTTCTATGTTCTATGTTATGTAACTAACTGTACTTCATGCTCGGTTTCCATACTATATATATCTGAGTCTATGTATCTTCATATGCTAATTGTATTTGTATGGATTAGGATTCTTTGGATTTACATAACCCTGCATCCAAGATACCGGCTGTAGATGGAGGGCAGGTTCCCAACAGAGAAGAAAGAGTTGAACCCATCATTATTGGGCATGGAGCAGTGGAGAAAGTAAGTTATTGGTCCATATAACCTCTGATGTTTTCCGTCTATTTACCATATGTGAATACATACATGCTTTTCCTTCCCTGCATATGGTAATCGATTTTGTGTGTATTAGGGAGCTTCGCACGTCCAAAATGTTGCATCGGAGATTGTAACTGGAAATTCACCTACACGCGTCCCGGTCCCTAATCCTATTACAGCTACATCAGTTGAGAAAGTAAGCTACATAATAGCTATCTAATAGTTAATTGACCTACACACGAGTATAGCGTCTATTGATTGAGTTCTATGTCAAACAGTTTTATGCTAAGTTATATACTGACATGTGCAATTTCTATACTATTTAAATGGGGATAATATGTTATGTAACGAACTAAAGTATATAAAACCAAAGTCATGTTATGTGCATATGCTAATCGGATTTGTATGGTTTAGGATTCTTCGGACTTACATAGTGCTGCATCCCAGATCCCGGGTGGAGGTGAAGTGCAGGTGCCCAACAGAGAAGAAAGTGTTGACCCCTTCCTCACCGAGCATGGAGAATTGGAGAAAGTAAGTAACTATACTACATGTGTTGTTTTCATACTACCATACATCTGCATATGCTAATCGAATTTGTATGGATTAGGATTCTTCGGACTTACATCACGCTGCATCCGAGATGCAAGGTGGAGGTGAAGGGCTGGTGCCAAACAGTGAAGAAGGACTTGAACCCTGCATCACAGCTCATGTTTCATTGGAGAAAGTAAGTAACTATACTACTTGTGCGGTTTCCATACTACTTAAAAATGGGTTTTGGGTTTTGTATTTATGTTACGTGTTTGGGTAACGAGTGAATGTATGTGATATTGTAGAATTTAAGGCAGCATCTATTCTATTCTACTGACAAATACTATATATGACATGCACACTATTACTATTCTTTTTAATGTGTTGGTGTATATTTGTGTTTAGGTTAAGAGAACAAAACTTTAGGTTTACTATTTATGTTTGGGTTCAGGGTTTATTACTAATTGTTTTTGTTAGTCATATTTGTATTCACAAGTCAATGCTATAGTATTTTAAAATAGTATTTGCGCTCACAATTCTATTCTATTGTTAAGTCCATATAGTATGTGAGTTCACGATTCTATTTTGATTTACATATTATATTTTTTAATACTTGATATTTTAATGTGTCTTTCTTGTTAAATCCACTGACTGCAGGAAACCACTGGGACTGAAGATGCTTCGACTTCCGAGCCTACTGAGTCAGATAAACCACTGCAAAATGAAGCAAAGGTTATATTTCCGACACACTTTTCGAGTGTAGTTTTGCCATATGATATCGTCGTAAATAATTTTTTATTTACCAGGAAGGGCATGGCTGCCTTGCTGCCACCGCTGGGGCACTGGATGGTTTCCGACGTTATAGTACTAGACGGCACAATACTCCCCAACGTTACACTCCACCACCTAACACCATAAAGAAAAAAGTGACCACCAAAAGACCATCTCAACCTGTTGATCATCCTGCCAAAGCTGTTGGGCGTGTTAAGAAGGTGAAGACCTCTAATGTGCCACGACCTCCTCTGCCTGCTGCTTCACATGTGTTTATTGGTGGGTTTAAACCTTTTGTCCCGCCATCACCCTTTAAAAGAGCTACATTTCTGCATGCAATGGAAGAGGCGAAGTAAGAATATAGATTATAAATGCGTTTTCATGTTTACTATTTATATTGATTCCACAACTACTAAATCATAGTATTGGAAGCCATATGTTATATGTCTATATTTTGATGTGTTGTGCAGGGCAAAACAGACGGAAACAGGTCCCGACTTTTTTGTTTGGAACTTACTTGACCTTTTTCACTGCAATTCTGTTTGTTATCCTCAGGTTTATTGCGTTGTTTAGTTAGTATACATTCCTCAACCGATTGCTGCATGATGTTAATTGCTTACATCTCATTGTTGTAGGTTGTTGATAGTGTTATCAGCTTCATCCGTAAGCGGCGGGATACACTTACAAATGTGAGATTTGACTTCATGCCATCATGTTTCTTCATGGAACTTCTTCGAAATTATCCAGTGTTTGCTGCGGTGGAAGGGAAAAAGGCTTTCAATTTCTCCGCTCTACTTCAGCAGCAGTTTATGAACCGCCCCAAATGGTTTACAGAAGTGGACTTTGTGTATAGTCCATTGTTTGTTAGTAACTCCTTTTGTGTTGGCGTGATAGTAGATTTGAAGATGTGGGCTATTTATGTGGTTGACGCTAACACAGCATTTCCAAGTGAGTTTACAATGAACTCACTCCTAGAAAAAATCGCGGGTGTACTTCCTTACTTGCTCGCGAGGTACTGTGAAACAACCCGACCTCAAGAACTCAATTACGTCCCCATGCCTATCTCTCGCTTGGAAATTCCTCTTCTGTTTGAACATCCAGGTAAATGTCTACTTTACACTTGAGTATAGCGCAAGCATGTTTGTATAACTTAGCTTGTTTTATGCATAGGATTCTCGACAGTATTAGCACTTATGCTGTTAGAATTCCATGCGGCTGGAAAAGAATTGCATGACTTGGCTTTAACTGAAGATGATGTTCGAGCAGCTGCTGAGAACTATGCAATAGAAACTCTGGATGTCTGCCAGGCTGGTTCACCAACCGCTTGAGAATAGGCTTATTATCACTGTATTAATGGCATATGTAGTATGTTCAATATTTTAGTGACTGGTTAACGTTTGTATTAGTAAGTACCAAGCGCTCTATGTTTCTCTTTATAGGTTATGTGACGTATGGTATCCTCCGGTTGTGGACTGACTTTGTTGACGGTGGTGGTTTGTATAATTACTAATGTAAAAGTCTATGGATCAATAGTTATGGGAGCTTTTGTACTATGTCTTATGGAATAGTTTATTACATGGATAACTTATGGTATGGAAGTGTGCAAAGGCTAGTATAATTCTATTTCGTAACTTACTAGTCGCCCACTTTGGGTTATCAATGGGGACATATATTTGCATTAGTTGCTGAATTCTGACCATTGGATACATAGATGGGGGAGACAACTGAGGCAATCTACTATACTATGAGATGTGGAATTCTATTATGTTTATAGTATAGTTTGTAAGAACCATGCAGTATGGTAATATGTTAACTTGGTTGTTTTCATAGCATCATTATATATGGTTACTTACGGTTAAATTGGACAAAGAGTTTCAATAAGTGGAAATCTTGGCATCATTATATATACATCCATAAGAGAAGGTGTCTGGGTGATTACAAAATACAAACACACATATTTTGCTACTAGGGGGATTATATTACCTAAACTGTATATTCCAAATACACTTATATATGTCATGGTTGCATATATCTGTGTATTTGTGAACAAAAGACAGCACTTCCCCTTTAAACTTCAAGAGGCATCACTTCCCCTTTAAACAGTATGTACATACCCAGTCCTTTGACGACGAGGGCTCCGTAAGATTCACCCAGTTTCCAAAATACTGCTTCCTACCACCTTCTGATGCCATCCACATAGATATAGTTCATCATATTGGGTTTCTGCAGGATGCCTTGTTATGCCCTGAACGGCCACAACGTCGGCACCTGCGGGTCGAAGACTGTCCTGACTTCTAGAAAAATACATAGACCTATGTTAGAATTCTATACCATACCTGAATAGAACAGAACATTATTGTACTAGATAGAATAGTATTTCCGTAACTCATATACCTTGAATTCGCCACGAGATAGAATGCGGATCTTTCGGGGCCTCCCCGGTGGACGGCGGACGTCAGGTGGTTGTAGCTCAGTAGTTGTGCCTGATCCAATTTGTAGTCCCCCAACAGATGGGACCGGATAGATCTTCCCAGCAAAGCTTTGTCTCCAGTTTGGAACATAATAAGGTGGTGCAACCAAAGCATCAGATGGGAAGCCGATTTTTGTTGAGGCGGCTAGAGCATGAATACAGGGAATTCCAAGTAATTCGAATTCACGACAGGAGCAAGTACCAGGTCCTAACAAAACAGTGAAACACTCGCCATTGGGATCTTGAACTTGGAACTCTAGGTCAGCTATATCGCGAACAGCTAAACCTGTAGACAAGTTGTAGTTTTCTTCTACAAGTTTCCGAACATTTGGTGTCAACGTCCCCATCTCTCTTTCCGCTCTTGCTCGTCGCATCGCAAACCAGCTCATCACTGTGGTTCTGATATACTCAAACATAGATATTAAGGGATATTCCCTCGCTTCCTTAAGAACTCCATTCCATGATTCAGCTATGTTTGAATCCATTATGTTGTATCTGTGTCCTTTGAAATGGGCTCTCGTCCAATGTTCAAAACCTGGATTGTCAAAAATGAGAAGTTAATTGACCGGAGATGAACATAATTAAATAACACTTTGTATGCATAAATGGAATGGAACATATTTTAATATAGAATGACATAAGAAAATGGAAAATAAGTCACCTATATCGACGAGATATGCAGCACACCGTGGGCTTATTTTCTGAATCTCGATAAACTTCCTATTAAATTCTGTTATTGTGAATGCTCTTGCTGCGGCTGACATCAAGTTTGCCAACCTTTTTTTCTTATAAATTGCCAGAACATTGCGCCACAGGTGGACAACACATGCTGCGTGTTCTGCTTCAGTGTACACCTGCCAGCACCACAACAAGCGGTCACTTTGTTATATATTGTGTATACATAGTATAGTATATATAAGTTGTAGAATAGAAAGTTCACAATTTCCAATACTCACCCTCCGCAAGCCGGTGTAGATGCTAGCATGGCGATCCGATATAAAAACCAAGCCAGGAGAATCATTTACAAAAGTACTCAGCTTCTGAAAAAACCATTCCCATGCACTATCGTTCTCACTATCAACGACGGCAAACGCGAGGGGAAAGACTTGGAAATTTCCGTCTTGTGCCGCTGCCGATAGTAGACATCCTCCATACTTACCTTTTAAGGAAGTCCCATCAACAACAACGACCTTTCTCATTGCTGTGTAACCTGAGATTGAAGCACCATAAGCAACGAAACAGTACTTGAATCTAGCCCCTCCTTCTGCGTCTTCGGTTTGCTCGAGATAACAAATTGTTCCTTCGTTAGAAGCTTGTAGGAGTGCTAAATATGTGGGCAGAAGGGCATAACTTCCAACCATTGTGCCCATTGAATGTTCCATCGCCAGTTCCCTAGCTCTCCACGCCTTCCAATAGGAGACATTGACGTGGAACTCGTCTCGAAGTATTTTCTGAATCCCTGCAGCAGTTGGACCTCTCTTGATACCAACAAATCTTGATTGTAGGATCTCTCCAATTACTTGGGTTGTTGCTAACTTGTGGTAGTTCCTCCTCTCATCCACAGTGCATGTGTGGTTTAGTTGGGCTTGTCGAACTTGGAAATTCCCTGATTTGTCCAACTTTGCTGTATATACGCGCCATGGGCAAGTGTGGCCAACACATTCAACCACCATAAAGTCGGGGCTAGAGCGAGTTGTCTTGAAGTGAAATTTCCGATTGATCGCGTGAATGGCAAGCTTAATTTTACAGTCGTTTTTTGACTTGAAAACGTGACCAACGAAAATCTCATCTCCTTCGTATACGAAGTCAGAAAGAGCAGAGTCAACACCTGCTTCAGTGAAGATCTATATTAATTTCCATTCCCTAAGTAATAGTATAGTAATGATCATAGTATAGTACAGTACACAATATAGAATAGTATAATAGTAAGAAACAGTATTTAATCTCTAACCTGATGCCTCCCGATCATTGTACACAGGTGGAGCATCCCTTCCTAATAATGCAGGATTGTTGGGGTTGTTTAACATGTCGTGGAGTGCTTGGTCAAACCTTCCATAGTGTATACCTTCTTCACTCGATGTCTCTTCCATGCTTTCTCCAGTAGGATCTGTTTCATCTTCTCCACCTTGTACTTCTTTGTCTGTTACTTCTGGGATGCCGAATAGTAACTTTCTACGAATTGGTCTTCCTCTCTCACCGGTGTTGGCCACCGATGTGCTAAGTACAGGGACGATCATATCATCGTCAGAATCAGAGTCACTGTCAGATTGCTCCTCTGGAACGATTTTCTTCTTTCCCTTCTCGTTCGCTCCACACGCAGGATTTGCCGGAGGAATAGTTGGCTCTCTAATTTCTATTCCCCCAACAGACAATGGAATAGAACGTGGTCGTAGTTGTCCTGTACTATTTCTTGTAGGTGGAATAGAACACTGAGGGACAACAGCCACCATTTCTACGTCTGGGTTCGTAGGAGGAAATGTCAGCGGGGTTTCAGAGATAGCAAATTCATGCAATTGCTCTTCGATGATGCCGTCGTCATCTAGATCAAGTACTCTGACGGGCTGCTTCCGTTGACCCTCTTTAGGGTCATTGATTTCCGTCAATCCATGCTTATGACTGGTGATGGTAACATATAAAGGAACCTCCTCAATTGATCGGCGCATCTCGATAAAAACCCAAACTTCTCCGTCATCAGTTATATGTTGAGGCATTGCAAGCTCCTCGTCATCTTCTGTTAGCCATTCCGGATACTGATAGGACAGTTTGATGGACACCTCGTTCGAGGCTATGTGGAGGCGTTCTCTTACGGTTTGGATCAAATCGACCAGCTTCATCTGAGTGTGTAGGCGAATGTACTCCGCTCATCTCCAACTTATCTCGGAGTCAAAGATCCAACGTTTATCTGGGTCACGGATCCATTTCCCAACGACAAGTAAAACAATATCTTGTTCATCCATCTGAAAATCGAGAAAACTATATACGATTACTATGTGACTTATACAAATACTATACTATTATATGTACCACTGGTTCTACTGTGGTTTGCTCTTATAAGCATATACATTTATTATGATATCATTACAGAACTATTACCTGAAAGTGGTTAAGTATTAACTTCTTCTCTGTGTTCAATTTCTTCAGTTAAGCATTAACTTCTTCTGTGTCTTCACCTTGATCAGTTTGTGTTTTGTTACAGAGATAGATTACCGGCTTAGAGTAAATGGAATACACATATATAGAAAACAGAATCAGTTATTATCCACATATTTTTACTCATCACCGTGCCAACGTATGCGGTAACTAAGTTGGTGACGTTGCCTTCTTTCATGATTTGATGGTAAGTAGTTTTTAAACCACTAATGTCCATAGTATGGAATTTGAAAACGTGATTAGGTAAAAATAGACTACTTATATCAAGTATTTTCCACATGTTTTTACTGAAGTTCGTGAAAACCGTATGCGGTTTGTAATACTGTGACGTGGCTTCTCTTAAATATCTTCTACTATCTGACTATACAGCTATACCCGTATATACTATCATTGTCCATACTATTCTATATTGCAATCAACCAGAAATCTTTTTCCTCCAATTAAAATACAACATAATATTATGTGCAACTCCATACTATAATTTATAAATCATATATGCTATTATGTCCTATATAGTATAAAAAGGTGACCAAAATTTTTGAAAGGGAATAGTAAATGGTGTTGCTGTAGGATAAACCACCAACGTCATCTACCCTATACAATAGTAACCGGAGACTTGTTCTTCAAAAGGGCAAAACCGGACGCTTTCTCCCTTAAATGTCAGCGACTCAAATATGTCACAATCATGGCTATACTCTTAATTTCCGTTTGTGTTTTGTATATTCAGCCAATTCTCCCTTAAAGAAAACTGCTTACATAGAGATACCAACAAAATGCAAAATTGTTTGATATTTAATTGAGTTAATCTGGAAAATAGTCATGTAGAATGATTTCTTTATTTTTATTTTAGGAGTAAATGTAGAATGATTTATTAAAAGATGAATAATTCATGAGTTGTTATAATAAAATAATAATAACATGGCGAAAGATCTTGATAAAAAACAGAAATGTAATTATTGTTCATTTTATTTAATTAATTATACTTCCTATTTATTTTACAAAAAATATACCATAATCAGCATTGAACAGTCTATTATGACACATGTATGTTCTTTACAATTTACTCCCTTTCATTTGATAAAGATATATGTTTTAGATTTTTTTAAAAAAATAGATTATTGTATTTTTAATACATTTTTATCATCTCATAATAATAACTTAAAATTTTAATATAATAATTACATTTACTAAAATTGTAGTAGTTAAAGTTTGTAGGAAACATCTAATCACAAAATATTATATATTTAATACTGAATTTAATATATTCTATTTATATACTTACAAAATCGAAAATACTAGTGATTGGTTTCCGCTACGCGCTGAATATTATATATTTTTCATTTGAAATGTAATGTGCATTTGTGTGTGTTAATTATGCATGTATTTTTGTTGTAGTTATTGTGAGAGTCTGAGACTATATCTTAGTAAGGAATTATGTTATAAGTTTTACTCTGGATGGTAACATTTGTGTTTTCATCAAGTTATGTTTTCAGATGTATTTTGAGTTATGATTTATACTAATTAGAGATTTATTTCTGCCCATGTGGTAATAATATTTTGCTGGACGTTATTATTTTTAAGTGATTACTGTTCTTATGATATTAGTGTTTTCTATCTAGAACTTGAATTTAGAAGCATATATTTCTTATTTGTGTCTTTCATTTTTGTATTGTATGTGAAATTTGGGTATATGATCGGTTGATGTTAGGAGTTTTCAAAGCTCCTAAAGCAAATGTTGTAGTATAGATGATAGTTGAACCAGTTCTGAGGGATTTAAAAGCACTGAGAATGCAAGTACTAGCTTAATCTAATTGCAATCATGTGATTGATTGGTTTTTGAGGTTAACTATAACTAGAATGCAATAAAAGATATAACTTTGACAAAGAAGATAAAGGAGAACTCATGGGTATAGGGAATTTGACCTTGGGTGATCAAGTTTCGATCTAAGGATGGCAAGCAATCAATTAAACTGTCTACCTTAGGCCTAGATACAATTCTAAACAAGCTCTATGTCTAGATGAATGTTCATTTACTACCATAACTCAAGCATCAAATGTCTTTGGTTGAATATTATGAAAGTAATCATTATGATTAGATCTATTAGCCATCTTAACACCTTTAACAACAAGTGTCCTTGGTAAAGACTGTTAAAAGCTTAAGAGAGTTGTCTCAGACATTTCATCGAACACTTTGTGAGTGGGAAATGTCTAAAGATCAACCTTTGAGTGATCAATTCAAAAGAGGCATTATGGTTACTCTAATAAGCAAGGAACAAGAGAAATCTAACACTAAAACAACCTAGAACTAACCTAATCACCCTTAATCTCCCTAACCCATGAATTCAAAAGGTGATTTTACTCACTAATCTCCATGATTCCTCTTAAACCTATATTGGATTTCAGATTAATCATGTAGAGAAATAGATAAGAAATCAACAAGAACACAAGATGAAAGCAAGGAAATCTAATTCAAAAGAAGTTTTTCTTCAAGAACAAAAGATAATCTGCCTCTGGAGGCTTACAACGTAGTTTTAATTAGGTTTCTGAAACTCAAAACATAAAAAACGAAAATTGCAAAAAGGTCCCCGAAACAAGTTTTTCGTCACATAAAAGACGCACAGCGGGGTCACACCCCCGCTGCACAATCCCGCTGTGGGTGTTTCTTGTAAAGCCGAGCGGCCCTAGCACCCCGCTGCACAGGTCCGCTGTGGTCTGGGCAGACCCCCTGACCCCGCTGCACAAGCCCCGCTGGGAGTGCTCTTTGTTTCTTCCCGAAAAGGCGAGCGGGGTTGGGTACCCGCTGCACACCTCCGCTCCAGGACAAACAGACCCTCGACTCCGCTGCACACCTCCGCTCCGGCTGGTGTTGGTTGCATCGGCCTCTTGAATCCGCTGTGGCTGCTCCGGCTCGCCAAATGACATCTTTGCACTCTCGTTTGGCACATAATTGATCCCAAACACCTCCAAGAACTCCATAGCATGTTCCACCACCTAATAAAGACAAATGAATGCAAAATGCAACCTAAGAGTGCCTAAATCTAATCTATATGCTCAACATGAATAAGAATGCAAGGTTAGAACCAAGTAAATATGCAACATATCAACTCCCCCAAACTTGTCCTTTACTTGTCCTCAAGTGAACTTTCAAGGACTTATGGAAAGAGAGATTTGAAGGTGGGAACTCATAACCAAGAGAAACACATCTAAAAACTCAACTTAACATCCTACAGAGACATTCTATGTAGCACGAGCACACTCTCTTATAACACTCTAGCTTCTCTAAGCCCTATCAAAACACTCTTATGCCTTTAAGCAAGATGCAATACTCTTCAATTTACAAATCTTTAAACCAGCCCTCACATTAATTCACACACACACACACACAAAGTGAAGTCTCGCAAATGGGCACATGATCTCAATCATTTGGCTAGGCAAGCAACAGGTCTAATGAGAATGAAAAAGAGGGTTCAAATGCATCATTTTTAGTGACTATCACTTAAGAACAGGGAGCTTGATCATTATGCAAAATTTATCTAAGACTAGAAGCAACTGATGCATACATAGCCTTGTTCTCATCATTCCACCCTTCTCCTAAGTGATCACAATTTCTAACCCTTTCTTTCTTAAATCAAAATAGCTGATTAAAACACTCAAATAATTTATTAAAAATAATAAATATTTTCGCATGTTTCTATACTAATTGCATTTAAAATGAACTCAATTAAATTAATAGAATATTTTATTTACATTTCTTAAATAAAAATTTTACATTCATTAAAAACTAAAAGGAATTCATATCAAATTAAATAGTGTATATAAATAAAATGTTAGCGTCAATAAATTAACATTAAATAAGTTTTATAATTAATTTATCAGAAATAGAAATCACTTAATTAATCAAAAAATTAAAAAAAAAAACTTCTTAGCATAACGGGTTGAAAATAATTGAAAATGAAAATAATGTAATATCTTATATAATTTCCTATTTAATATAAGATACAAAATTAATAGAATTAGATAGGTTTCAAATATACTAAAATAGAAAAGTTAAAACATATTTATTTTGTAAACTAAATATTGTTAAAATTATTGTCTTTTAAAGCGCAGTTCATATAAGGATAGACATATGAATCATATATCAACTTGGAAATACATAAATACTTAAACGGCGAGAGCCAGAAATCAAAATTTCACAAATATAAGTTTGAAACTCAAAATACAACTGTAGTTGAAATTTTAAATATATAAAATAAAAATAATAGATACACGCAAGTGAAATTTTTTTTAATATTAATATTTGAATAAAATTGTTATTTGATTTATTAGAGTAAAGTTTTTAATATTAAGTTTATCTCTTACAAATATTAAATTTGTAAAGATTTTTCAGTATAAAATGTTTAGGAAATACATGACACACATGTAAATATATTTGTATAATGCGGGTACTACATATTCAATATTTTCAAGTCTATATTCATCCGTGGCTTCGTTTGTTTCTGATACGTACTAAATAGTTATCTCCTCTGAGATAATAATGACCGAAGAATGCACACAAAATGTGTCATCTTAAATTTATTTGGCTCAACTTTGCATTAGTTTTCAACAGGATCAATCAAAATATTTTCCTGAACACAACAAAGCCCAGGAGGAAGATATTGTTTTTGAAAACCTTGAGTCTTTTGAGATCTTCATTAACATGGATACCTGGCAAGGAATCAATACCTTTGTTGTTATTCTCGACTTCACCATCCTCAGAATGTAAATATCCTAGTTTTTTGTTGGGAACCAAATAGACCTGGCCTCCTACAGCAGACGGAGGTTACATTTTAGCGTATGAATCAACTCGGCATAGTTCTAAGAACTTTCAAACGCGAAACTTCATTTTCCTTTGGAGGAAGGGCACTCGCAAGAGGAATTCTGCTCTTAAACTTCCTTAGTGGTGTTGGCTGAGACTGGGATCTTGCTCGCACTGGCTGGGGTGGAAAAACTGTATGCAGAGTTTCCAGGACTGTAGAGAATTATTTGATATATTTTGCTGGATAAAGATCATCTTTCTTCGACTCCTCTTTCTACAATTCTTGATTCGTATTTGTCTGGCTGCAACTTTGACTGAGATGACTACTCGAGAGCTATGATAGCTTTTCTTCTCAATAGATGAAACAGGAGAACAATAAAATAATAGTAGAAATCCTAGCACAATACGTACATATCTGAAATCTCAATCTCTCTCTACTTAACTACATAGTTAAAGAAATCAAGAAAGAAGTGAACAAAGCTATAGGTTAAAGAGGAAGGAATGTTTAAAAAAATATAGATCAAAATTCTTGAAGTGAATCGTAAAAACAATGGAAAATCTCAGTTTCCAAATAACAGCACATGAATGAAAGTAAAACAAACTAACAGCTATGCTGTAGGTTTTGTGGAAGTGCTAAAGTGAAAAAAAAAAGACATTTCAATCACCTCCATAAACATTTTGGGAAAAGATTAAAAAAAGAAGTGAGATTTTGTAACTATCTATACTCATGCTACAAACTCGAACTTTGTAGGCATTCACCTTCTCATGCCTTTGCTTATACACAACTTAACATAACTTACATTGGGTGAACGACTTATGGTAGGAGGAAAAATTAAACTCTGAAAACTTGAGTCATTGTAGCTCTTCCCAACAAAGTTCTGGAGAGCATATTATGTGGGATTGCACACTTTGTCCCTAAAATAGTTAACAAACAACCAATCAAATTCCTCACGTAATACTATAATTGATGATTAATTTAGGTTATGGTATTGATACATATCATGCTGTTAGCAACCTCTTTAGCATGGACGTTAGTCAGCTTTGTCGTAGCTGCGTCGAATGTAACAAACATAGCTGACTCTTCTCCAGCGGATAGCAGCATCTCTAATCTCGCTTTGAATGACAACCAAAGTGATTTAGTACAATGACTCACGCATCAGGAGGTTAAGTATATGTTCCTAGTGTCCTATCTTACAACCCAATCACGTTTTTGCCTAAACACAATAATGAAAAAATACGATCAGCCTAGACAAAGAAGAATTTCACATTTCCCAGAGATGAAGAAGGCATGTGACTACGATCCCACTGCAACGCCCATTTGCACATCCGTAACTGAGAGGCAACCTTCGTTGAGGTTAGTAAAGCAAACTTCAGAAATACAAAAAAGTATAGGAATATGGATCTAAGACAGGGGGAATTAGTAAAGCATTTAACCAATGTAATAGCTCTGTAATGAACAGCCGGCGGAGTTAGTGAAGATATGATAGAAACATGTTATAAAAAAAATTACTTTTCAAGATAGTACAAGACGACACCAGTGTAAAGAATCTAGTGGTGAAATAAATCTATCTACGAACTAAAGGCGGAGTTTAAGAAGACACCTGAGAATCCAACATGAGCATGTCGCTCACATGAGCTCTCCAGCACGGCGGACATTCCGGGCCTCCAATAAACGGAGCAACCGAACTTGAACAATGGAAGAAGAGCGGCCAGTCTGCAAATCAGAGAGGAAGACCAAAATGTTAGCCATAGATCACATGATTCGTTTACTGCTTGGTTTAAAACGAGTGACTGGATGATTATCAATGTCGGAGAGCCCATCTTTTTATAGTACCACATCCGCCGCCTGCAACATCACAACTCACATTGATTACAGATCGTGGGTGATGCTGTAATGGAGGGGTTTAAGGTGATTATTCGGTAACTGGAATCTTTTGTGATCTGATGAAGAAGACCAAAGATCAATCGAGAAAAACTTAATCGGGCGAGGTGGAGATGGAAAATTGTGCAGCCTTAGCCGCCAACGCTACGTTTCAGCTATGCAGATTCCATTAACGGCTGGACTGGAAGATGATAATAGAAAGCCCGGTTATATTGGAAGCCTACACGGATTAAAAAGACAACGAACCAAAACATAGTGTACTGAAACTACTGTCATGTGGCGAGCTCAGAGCCTCCGATTTGATGACTTGGTGCGATGGGAAGAGAGAAAATCTGTTCTTTATAATAGTAGATATACTATTTTGACACATAGAGAATATAAACTCATCATATTATTTTATTATTTAACAAATGATTATATAAAGTCTGACACATTACATGATATCATATATATACCAAAATAAATGTTTTATTTTTAGTTTTTTTTTAACTTGATATTTAGTGTATAATTATGACCTTTTACGTTCAATCTAAAAAAATTAAAATCTAAAATATTAATGGTATAAAAAACGAAAATTGGCAAGTAGAAATATGTATTTAATTTTGTATTAATATCAATTATTTTAAAATATCAATTTTTAATATACAGACATAAAATTATTTTTATATTCTGTATAATTTATGAATTCTTATCATATTATATTATTATTATTTGAGAACACATATAAATAAAAACGTTATAATTTCATTGATGATTAGCTCATTATTGTGACTCAGCTAAATTTAATTGTGACTCATAATTAAGCTTCTCTAAACTTGCTGATGGCTCACAATTAAGTTTAACCAAAACCATTTTAGCTACCGCTTTCTTAATTTCGGTTTCTCTTAATCAATTTGCTGGTTAACCTAACTCTAATTAAAAATCCCTGGTTTCTCATCTTCTGATTTCAGTTTAGTCCCCAACTATTATGTCAAATCATATATTGTATGGTTTTGAATAATATTCCCTTAAACCTTATAGAAATGTTACATGTTATATGGTTTAAACACGTTTACGATTTGTTTGTTACACAAAATTACATAATATTCTACTTAATATTCTCTTAAACCTTATAAAATGCTACATGTTAAATGGTTTAAAAACTTTTATGATTTGAGTGTTACAAAAAATTATATAATATGTGATTCCAAGTTCGAAATTACATGTTCTATGATTTATGCATTAGCGTTTAAATTTGTAGATGTTTTGGTTTATATACATACACCATTATAAAATTATGATGTTTAGTGTTTAGATTTTAGAGATTTTTATTCCATATAGTTATGATGCAGTTTTTAACGTATGATAAGATTTTTGTTTCCTATGAAACATGATATACTATGTCATTTATATAATTATTTCATTTGATATTCTCTTTTGTTATTATTTTCAAACTTCGGATTTGGCTTTGTAATAGATAATATCCCAAGGTATATACCATAAATCCTTTAGAAAATCATTTTAAATATCGCCTATTATGGTAGTTAAGATATGATATTTATTGTTAATCTTTTAAGCCTGAAATTAAGATATACTTGGATATATTCCTCTGTCTCCTAGGTTAAGCAGTCAAATACTTATATATATATATATATATATATATATATATATATATATATATATATATATTTCCTCTCATTTACAACCTAATCGTAGGACTCTCTCATCTCCAAAAATGTCGATTGTCGCACAAAATTTACAACACTATGTTCCGAGAAATTTATTAAAAGCATCCAATGAAACTCAGAAAGTTTGAGTGAGAATTATAAACAATGTACAACACCAGAAGGAGAAACTATTGAGTTAGTCTTTGTGGATGCATCTGTAAGTTTATAATTCCATTTACCTTTACTTTCATAATACCGATATCTTTTTCAATCCTGACTAATCAAACTACAAATTCATCTTTTTAAAATTTCAAAGAGTACCAGATTGCATGCATCTATTGAGAATGAACTTGTACCGAATCATAGACATCTTCTAAACGAAGGTTAAGCTATATCAATCAACATATTTCAGTATGAAAGAATACAATGGTGATAGGTAACAATGTTCCTATAATCTTATATATTCAGTAGATCAAAATAATTATGTCTTTTTAATTATTTGCAGTGGCCTCGTCATTCATGTTGTCGTCTTCTATTCGTTTTAAGTGATAAATGACACTGGACAAATAATTCAAGTTGGAAACATTGAACAAGTGATGAAAAATAAAGTCGAACATTCTTCCAAACTTCAACTGATTTTGCGTGATACAAAGTAAAGTTTGTTCAAATTTATATAAAATAATTAACAATATAGTCTTATAGAAAATATATGTCAGTGAGATTACACTAGTGTACTTTTTGGGGAGATCATGCAAAACGAACATTTGCTTATACCGCCAAGAAAATGGATGCGGTTGTGGTATATGTCATGCGTTTTATGTCAGTAATTAAAATCCTACAAAGGTGTAACAGTTTTATTTTTTTCCTCATTTATCCAGTTTCAAAATACACAACTCATATGTCCTTTTTCTTCCGTTTTTTTAGGTGAGATAAGCATATTTAATGCTTTCAGTGCCAAAAAATATTGTTTGATCTTGATACTGAACATGTTGATAATTCAGAAATAAGTATATATATTCAACATATGATTATTGTGTCATAATAATATGATATTATGCATTATTAACTGCTGTTGATTTGTTATAACTTTGTTCACAATAGGTTGCTCAGTAATAATCAAATGATTACACAGGTTCTTTCGGTTAGATATCATATGGTAACTCTTTAGATATCCGCAGTGAGTTTTTTTTTGAGAAATCATCGGAAGAATTTATCTGGTATTTTAGAGTTAACATAGGTAAGTATAGATGAATGCGTTTATGTTCAATATCATTTTCCGAATTTTTCCTATATACCATATCTTCCATTGATGAAAAAACATATTAACCAATGTTATATAATATGTAGTTTGGAAAAGTGGTTTGTTGTGTTACCATTGATGTATTTGGTACTTCAAACGTTGGTATTATTGGGCATGAAAAACCCATAACCTTAAAGTTCAGGAATATGATGACTTTTCTAACAATGATGGAACTCAGCTGAAGTAAAATTGTAAGACATGTGGTGAAATTAAACTCGTCTTCTCAAGGTGTATTCTATTAAATATGTGTGTGTAATTTTATAATATTATAAATTTAAAAGCTTACATTACAAATTAATATATTTTATGTATTTAAATATTATTTGGTTGTGCGTTCACGTGATGATTATGATGAGACGCGATTTTTGATATTCGATCAAATGCTGAAAATTTTCTCGGAAGATCTGCCGATCATTTGATGCTAGAATACGAGGAAGTAATTTTATATATTATATATTTATTTTCTTGTGATTATAATATATTTTTTAATTTTTGTATCCATTTCAGTTTAATCACATACCAGTTTATCCTGAGTTACTTAATTCCATTGTTGGGAAGAGAATTAATTTTAAAGTCTCCCTCAAAGGGGACAATAATATGTTTGGAAAATCTTCTCATGTTGTGGACTGCTATCGGATGATTAAGACATTATTGATGAGTAGCTTGAAAATTCCTCCCATATATTGTATGCTATGTATTTTTCTTCATACGTAATATTATAAGTTAACATATAATATTCATTTTAATTATGATTCTTTCTAACTGAGTTACAATATTAATGCAGTATTTGATGCTTACAAATGCTGAATATTTTTCTTAATCATCTCTGGCAGGCGCGCATACCCTGAAGTCAAAGAATGAGAACCATAAAACTGATGTTGAAGATCAACAATCAGTTCTTCAACATCAGTTACAAAACATATTAAAATGGAGAGAAGTTTTTTTTGTCATTAAGATAATAACAAACTCATCTAGACTCTGTAAACCAAACTGGTAACTCCGCATCCATATGAACGAGAAACGACGGTTGCTTCTTTGCACTGTGTGATTAATTCATTTCTTTTATGTTGGAAATAAATAAATTATTAATTGATTTCTTTTATGTTGTCTAATCAAATTATTTTTCTACTTTTATTTGGGTTTTTTTTTGGTACGATATTTAGTTTCTTAATTTTAATAGTGAATAATAATTATTTTTGCAACCTTCATATCTTATACTTTTTTAATTTCTTTTTTTTTGTACAAATGGTAATTAAAACAAATAATAGATTTAAATCAATTAAAGCATGAATACCAAATTGTACATGATATTCAACTATTGAATCCAATTGATCCCAAAAGATAGTATGAAATATAGCAGACAAGCTATTGAATATATAGTAAGTATTAATGCATCATTTATCATACTTAATAATATAAGTATGATATTGTACTATTATACACGAAGATTGAACTATTCGTGCTTTGTATATGTTTTTTCAATTAAAACTTTATGTTAAATTTTAATTTCCATATCCTGGTAGTGTTTACAATTATAAAGTACTAAATTTACCACAAAATCTAAAGAAAATTTTACTAGTACCCCAAAGATCATACTCCGTATTACAATCAGCGCTTTCTTTATTCACTATTTCGTTTTATAATTTTCAGAGAATTACTCCTCCGAACATGGGCGATGGTGAAAATTCTCCAACTATTTTACCAAAGTTCAAAGGTAAGATTCATATCTCTATTCAACAAAATACTTATTAGAGAATAAATAAAATATTGTTTATGCAATTGAGAGAGTAATCATTGAAGATGCCCTTATTTTTGACTATAGAAAAAATGTTAATTGTGTTCTTATGTAGTGGATCATAAAACAACTAAAAGTTCTATTCAATTGAATTCATCTCCAAATATATCAAGTACATTATATATATATATATATATATATAATTAGCGTAATAAAGATACCAATGTACACTTCATTAACATTTTTATAAAAATTATATTTGTACATGGAGGAAGATGCATATGATAGTGGTGATACATATGATAAAACTTATTATCGGAGAAATGAAGTTCCTTGTAGCGTTATGGATATTTATTCTAAATTTTCAGTAATAATATGTTAACAAATTCCAGTTTGTAATTATTTCAGAAAATTCTGATGCCTCGTTGAACTCGCCTCCTTCTATTGTTACGGATGATTCTCCATCATTTAATAAATGTATGATTTTTATTTCACTGCTTATATATAGCCTATACATTATGATTAAACTGTTGTTTTTATTGTACTATTTCAGATTTAGGTGGAAGACGATCGTATAATTTAGGATTATACGATGCTGGAAGGAACCTTTTTCTTGACATAACAAATAATCAGTTACAAAGTCATGTATGTTCAAATGTGATGGACAAATGAACAATACCACTCAAACAACCGGAACAAGCATTTCTCCACCTCTTAGAAAATGTAATATGCGAATTTACCAACATTTTAATTGCCTTTAGTAATAATGTTGTTTTATAACTACATGATATATTATTGATTTTATCAGTTTTCACCCATAGTACATGTGCTTTTTAGGATCTATTATATGTATTTGGAGTCTATTTAAGAGTTTTTTCAGGTCTAGGTATGTTTTGGAGTAATGTGAAGATTATGAAGCACTCTGGAGCTTAATGATGATGAAACTTATAGCTGTTGTAGAATCATAAGTCAGAGTTGATATTCATGATGAATGTCGATTGACAACACCCTCTTGGTATCGATCGACAGTGGCGCGAGAGATTGGACCGACTTGAAGCCCATACAATCCACATAATTACAAGACTACCCATGACCGATCTAATACCTACTATTTCTGTGTTCTGCCATCCCTTAGGGAAAAAAAAAAAGAAAACAACCAAACACACATATAAGCTTTTCTATTCTATGTACCACAAAATATTATTTTAGAGTTTTTAGTAGTTTTGGAGAGAAGATCAAGACTCCTTCAGAGATCTGTATTGGAACTCTATTGTTTGTTAACCTTATTCAATTCTATGTATTTTATTTAAATTATTGTTATTCTTTTGATTAATCATATCAGAGTAGTCTCTCTTGTTAGATTTAGGGCTTTATTAAGGTTTATATATATTTCTGAAACATAGAACTGATAGGGTGAATCCATAAGCATCCTTCATCAGAATTAGACCTATTGATTGTGTTCTAGAGTAGATAACTAGAACCATGAACCTAGGTTATTAATAACTACGATAGTAGGTTCCATCCTGATAATAACTCTGCTGAGCTAGGTTGTTAGATACATGCGAAAGCTGGTCTAGATTAACTTAGTGAACATATCGATTAAGACGTTAATGCTTGCTTAAGGTAGTTGATATGTGCTCAAATTACCCTAGAGCTACTAGTTACTCTCTCAGATAAGAGGTTCAGCTGTAATACTTAGGGATCAAATCCACATAGAGCGAGGGAACACAGTAGATATTATTTTCAACTTATTTATGCTAGGAAAATTTATAAACTTTAGAATAGTGAATAGGGAAATAGTTGGTTTGTAAACAATAGAGAAAAATAACTATATCTACGGTTTTCCAGGTAGTGAATTATAATGGATAAAATGATAATGGGTTTTCAAAAATAGAACATGCATCTAATTGGTAAAGATATCAAATATATATATATATATATATATATATATCTAAGATTAAGTTCTGAGTATACAACTTTTTCATGCAAAATCGAATTGACCGTTGATCGAAGATACACACAAGACATCGATCGATGGCTTTCTTAATCAAGCATTAAGTCGACAAGATTCGGGTAATCACCTAGAAACCACTAAATCAACTCTCGTATGTATCTAGTATTCTAAGCTCATCATAGATTATTCGGGTATTGATCAAGCAATCACACAATTATTAGTATCCTAGTTCATAGTTCTAGGTAACTAATCTAGAACACAAGCATTAAGAAATCTACTAATGATAGATTTAATAATCACCCTAATAGTTCTATTATTTGGCTAATTGATATGCCATGGATTTTACCCATTTTCAGCCATGGTATATAAGTGTTTTATTATCTAATTATTATGTTTTAGAGTCTATATAGCATATTTATAGGTTTAGTAGTGATTTAATAGAAAGTGATGATTTTGGAGTCCTCTTGGAGACAAAGGGGATTTCACCCGAGCTGACCATCGAGCATGCTGAGAGGTCGACATTAAGATATCATGATCGATTGATGCACACCTCGTGACATTGATTGATGGGCTTAAAACACATAGACACGATTTTGGCTCAGACGGTTTGGAGCTCAAGTCTTCACCAAATTACAATATTACCCATGACTAGTTTTAACCTAAGTATATTAGCTTTGCCATTGTGTTGCCGGTAAAGAGAGCTTTTTGTTATTCTTGTTTTCAATACCTAAATTGGTTAGGGAGAGTTTTGGAGAGAAGATTTCAAGACTTTTACAAGCTTTTGATTAGAACTCCATTGATTTCTCTATGCAGTTTTGTATACTATTTATGATTTTGATTTGATTTGCTATGTCTAAGTAATTCTATTGTTAAATTTAGGTTTCAAATACGTTATGAGTGACTAGCCCCAAATATAGAAATGTTAAGTTGTAGTATTCATCAATAGGATGATCTTAATGCTTGTGTTCTAGAGTAACTAACTAGAATCCTGAAGTTAGAATGATTAGATATAATGTGAACGCTTGGTCTATCATCTGAACTAGTCATGATTGAACTAGGATTGCTTGAGAAAGGCGACAGCTGATCTAGGGAACTAGTGAGTATTATTCAACCCGCGCCTAAAGCTTGGCTAGAAGTCGATCGATTGATATTCATATCGAATAATCAATCGACGCTTGAGAAAGATGTATCGATCAATACTCCTATAGAGTCATCTATCAACACTTTCTGCTGATAAAAATTGTGACAGCTGAGACAGTAGATCTAGCCAATAGACGAGTCAAACATTGCGACAGCTGATAAACTTGTATACTAGTTGAGCGCTAATATGTCCTCCAACTTAGCATCTATATCTCTATA
The DNA here is from genome assembly GCA_932364175.1 of Eruca vesicaria subsp. sativa. Classification (NCBI taxonomy): domain Eukaryota; kingdom Viridiplantae; phylum Streptophyta; class Magnoliopsida; order Brassicales; family Brassicaceae; genus Eruca; species Eruca vesicaria. The sequence continues at coordinate 68,056 of CAKOAT010902931.1, forward strand.
ATTCTGATTACCTGAATAAAAACCCTAAGTCCAGTACCTTCCAAATATCATTACAAACCTACTTCAAACCAGCCGAACAACTACCTTGTTCAAAACTGTCTTTTAAATTAAACACTTTCAACCTAGCTTAATAACCCTGATTAGATCTATTGCGTACCCTAGCTCCTTGTCGATTCAATCCCTAAGTACTATAATTGAACCTCTTATTGGAGAGAGCAAAGTTCACTCCTTAGGAAGGTAGGTTCACCATAATTGATTTAGGGTTTATTAAAGGTTTAATCCATAATTGAACCTCTTGAGTGACATATCACTAATCCATCAAAACCTTTAATAAACCCTAAATCTAGCAAGGTGACTACTCAAGCAATACATAATCATAAATTTTTTCATTCAATAATGAGTAGGGATAAAAACTGGGGTACCAATACAAATTTCTGAAGAAGTCTTGATATTCTCCCCAAAAACCTTAAACTAATAATTTTTTATGAGAATATTGAAAAAGTGCAAAAAGCCGTTCTTTGCATAAAACACCAGCAAAGAACATATAAACTAGGTTCGTCCAGAGGCCTTGCACATCCATACTGAGAGGCCTTGCACAATGGAACTATTATGGTTTTAAAGAATTTAAATTCATACGGAGAGGCCTTGCACATACTATGTACTCCGTAGGTATGTTATATTACAGTGTTCAGTTAAATATTCTTTTGCCAAATTATTTTTATGAGACATTCATATGAATATGTATATTTTCACTGGATTATCCTAAATCACGTGCTCTTAACTGTATCCAATAGATGTCTATGGAGCTATGGTTTTTGTGGGTGAACTATAACAAGTTGGACAGCCTGGGGGGGGGGGCAATGAAACCAAAAATTGTTTTTAGCTTAGTTAATATGGGGTGAGTAAAACGATTTCTTTAATCCAGTATTTTTGTTTACTTAGTTAATCCGGAGTGAGTAAAAAGGCACAAGATGCAAATGAAAGTGTATATCAATGAGGATAGTTGTATGAGGTCAGGATACTCAAAGATGCTTACGGTATCGTCAATTGCTTTGCAGTATGCAGAGAGGTTAAGGATCGACATGAACTTTACAAAAAAAAGAAATGGTTGACGAGATAAACAAAGAGTACAATTGTCACGGAGGAACAATGCAAAAGCGAAGTCTAAGCTATTCCGACAGAGAAAAACAAGCCATGAAGTTCACATATATGGAACTATGAAGCTGAGATAAAAAGGTACAATCAATATACAACAATGGTTATTGAGACTATTCTTGGTGCTACTCCAGGAAGCGAGCACAAGTTTAATAGGTTATATGTTTGTTTCACATCTCAGAGAGAATCTTAGATATAATCATGTAGGCCCGTCACATGGTTAGATGGTGCATTCTTGAAATGGGATATTAGAGAGCATCTACTAGCTGATATAGGAAGAGATGGTGCATTCTTGAAATGGGATATTAGAGAGCATCTACTAGCTGATATAGGAAGAGATGGAGACAACAAGATTGTGCCAATTTCTTGGGCTGTTGTTGAGATTGAAAATAGTGTGAGCTAGGAATGGTTTGTGAAGCTTTTGAAATCAGATTTAGGATTACAAGAAAGAGTAAAAACAACAATAATATCTGACAAGCAAAAGGTTTGTGTTGTGCTTATTTATGCTTACATTTCTTTTGATGTTGTGCTTGTTTGATTGTGTTTTCTTATCAACAGGAACTTGTGAATGCTGTCAAGAATGAACTTCCAGAAGCTGAACACTGAATGTGTTCAAGACATATCCTAGCAAACTGGAAAATAAACAGCAAAGATCCCCAATTAGGGACACTATTTTAGAAAGTAGCAGGAAGCTACACTCTATGAGAATATCAAGTGCATATGGATACACTATAAAAGTATTGCTCAGGTGCCTATAACTCCCTTCAAAAATAAATCCCAATACATGGTCAAGAGCTTTTTTTTAGGTTAGGATCAGATTGCAATGAAAACCTCAACAACCTTAGTGAGTCATTTAACAAGCAAATTAGAAAACCTAGAAAAAACCATTGTTGGAAATGTTAGAGGATATAAGAAGGCAATGCATGGTCGTAATGCCAAAAGAGCTCTCCTTGCTCCACAGACTAAGACTAAGTTCACAAAGAAAGTTCACTTGGAGGTTGAAAAGACTAAGAAAAAGGAAAAAGATTGCATCAGATACATAGCATGTGGGAATGTTCATGAAACTGATGATGGAGGTGTCGCCTATTCTGTTGATATGGATTTGAAAACATGAGGGTTTCAGGCAGCTTATAGGAATTCCATATCATGCTTCATGTGTGATAACTGAAAAAAAAAGTGAAGATGGAAGATTTTGTGTCCAAGTATTACACAAGTGACATGTGGAGAGTGACATATTCGCGTGGTATAATGCTGGTGCAGAGAATGAAATTATGGCCTTAGACGAATAGGCTACCAGTGTTGCCATCACCCTATAGAATAGGTCATCGTGGCAGACCAAGTAACTATGATGGACGAAAAGGAGCTAATGGATCCTCTAGTTCCTTAACAAAGCTTGGCCTAGAGAAGCGTACGCTGACTTGTTCTAATTGTCTAGACACTGGTCAAAACAAAACTACATGTTCTAATCCTACAACTGAAAAAGAACCAAAAGGCCAAGGGGTCGGCCAAGACTTCAAGATGTAGTATGTTTTCTTTTTTCTAATTACTTGTTAGTTGAGAACATGTTGTTATGTCGTTTAAACTTGCATTTCTTCTATGGGAATCAACACAAGGACTTTCCGAAGGTCTTTCACAAGAACAGTCCCAAGCTTAATCAAAAATTCTTTCTTTTATTATGTAATAGTTCAGACCATCTTTTTTTTTCATGTAATGACCAAAACAATATCTTTTGTTATGTTATGGCTGAAACTATCTCTTTTGTTATGTAATGACTAAGAAAATCTCCATCTCATCTCGTTTTGTGAACAACAATCACGGATAACACGTCTTTTTTGTTACACGTCTTTGTGACGCTTGGCAGGTTCAAGATACGAAGTTTGTTAGTTATTAGGACCAAGTTATTAGATGAGAAATTGTTGTTTTAGAGTTGTTTAAGACAATTTGTTGCTATAATGTTTAAGAGTTGTGTTGCTTTGAGTCACATAATAAAAGAGGAGTCACATAACAAAAGAGAATTGCAATTGTCACCAAGAACATCAAGACCAAAACGAATTTGGTAATGCGTTTCACCATCTGAAGTTCCACTTTCACATAACTCACTACATAAACACTTGCTTGGAAATCCACGAGCTTCTGATGTTGATCCCATGGTGAAGAGGAAATATTTTTTTTCTGGGAATCAGGGATTTGCAGAGTTGTGGAAGAAGAAGAGAAGACACGAGACGAGAGCTTATGTTTTTAATGACAGAGCCAAAACATTATGTTTCACTAATTACCGGACTTTTAAGATAGACTACCGGTTTACTTCATGATGTTTAAAAAAGTCGAGTCATCATAAGTTTAGGATTGTTTTGGTAAAATTTTGAGAGTTTGGGAATTTTTTGGCTTACCTAAAGGTTTGGACTTTTCTTAGCTTATTTTGGTAAGTTCGGTAAATGGTGTTTTCACAAATTTCCTAGCATAACTAAGTTAATTATCAAATCTATTGTGTGTCTTTGATCTATGTAGATTCGTTATCCTTGATTCGTCGTCGTCTTCTTTTCTGCATCTCATTCTCTCGTGTCTCTGATTTGATCAAGGTATCAACATTTCATTATACATTATCGAGGTTTTCGATTTGTATGTTTCTGGCTGTTGATGAATGAACTAGTCTACTCATTAACAACAAGCTAATAAAGTTTGGAGTTGTTTCCTTACTTACATTGAGAATTGAGCTATTAAGGTTTTGCTTTTGGCGATTTTTTTGTATTTTAGCTCAGTTACCAAATTCTTAATCTATGATACGTTGACATTATCAAACTTTATTATCAGATTGTTTGTCTTTTTGAGATTTGCTTCTGATTTTTTTGCAGATATCGAACTATGGCTGAAGTTTTTTGTGTCTGTGGACAATGGAGCTCAAAATAATCTCTCCAGTGGAAGTTTATTGTTAATGCGAATAGGAATCCACTACAAGAAAACTCCGCATTTACTAGGAAATTTTAGTAGGAAAATCTTTCCTCGTAAATTTACAACGAAATTACTTCGGTTTTACGAGGAAAACTAGAAGCAAAGTAATTTCCTCGTAAACAAACAAGAAAATTGTTTCCTCGTAAGGCCGTAGTAAAATTACGAGGAAACTACATGGCAAAAGAACATTTCCTTGTAATTTCGTAGTAAAACTTTTCCTCGTAAAGTCCACTTAAAACATTACTACGAAATTAAAAGGAAATGTTCTTTTATTTCTAATTAGCGAGGAACTGGCTAGAAAATATCTATCTTAAATCTAAAAACGTGTTTTGTACCTACCTTTCCTCGCAATTTCCTAGTAAATGTTCAGATTCGAAAATTTCTATAAATACCACCATTTGTGATTCATTTCAAACACACGAAAAAAATCAGCTTTAAGCTTGATTAAAGAAAAAAATGTCCGGTCCTGGAAGTATTTTCGAGCTGCGGAAGTGGATGTATTCACACAGAGATAATAACAGGAGAGTGACGAAAGAATTTCTCGAAGGGTTAGAGACGTTTATGCATCAAGTAGATTCTACACCACTCACGCAGAAAAGTGGTAAGATGTTATGTCCTTGTCGGAAATGCTACAATACAAAATTAATCCCTCGTAAAAATGTTTAGAAGCATTTAATAAATAGAGGTTTCATGCCATATTATTATATTTGGTATCAACATTGAGAATATGCTAGTTGTAGGAATGAAGCTAGCAGTAGTAATAGCAATTTTCAGGTTGAACCGGTTGATCATTTGCATAATGAAAATAGCTATCACCAGGAGGAACAAATCGTAGATTATGTTAGGGTTCATGATATGGTAGGTGATGCATTTGTAACTCATGATGATGATGAAATTGAAGAACCTAACCTAGATGCAAAAAAGTTATATGAAATGTTAGAAGCTGCGAATGAGCCAATTTACAGTGGTTGTAGAGAAGGTCTGTCTAAATTGTCGTTGGCTGCTAGAAGGATGAGTATTAAAACCGATCACAATCTACCTGAAAATTGTATGGATGCATAAGCAGACTTATTTAAAGAGTATTTGCCAGAAGACAATGTGTTTGCTGAATCTTATTATGAGATTCAGAAATTGGTATATAGTCTTGGGTTGCCCTTAGAGATGATAGACGTTTGCATCGACAACTGCATGATTTACTAGGGAGATGATGAGAAGTTAGAAGAATGTCGATTTTGTAAGAAGCCACGATTCAAACTGCAAGGTCGAGGGCGTAATAGGGTACCATACCAAAGGATGTGGTACCTACCAATCACATACATATTGAAAAGATTGTACCAATCTGAGGAGACTGCTGGAGGGATGAGATGGCAAGCTGAGCATACTCAGACGGATGGAGAGATGACTCATCCATCAAATGCAAGAGCTTGGAAACATTTTAACAAAGTACATCCACATTTCGCTAGCAATAGCCGGAATGTGTATCTTGGAATATGCACTGATGGATTTAGTTCATTTGGAATGTCAGGGAGACAATATTCATTGTGGCCAGTCTTTCTTACACCGTACAATCTGTCACCGGAGATGTGCATGCGACGAGAGTTTCTATTCTTGACCATATTAATACCTAGTCCAAATCATCCAAAAAGATCTCTTGACGTTTTTCTACAACCACTGATAAAAGAGTTGAAAGATTTGTGGTCAACAGGGGTGAGGATATATGATTGTTCAACGAAAGCGAATTTTACGATGCGAGCGATGCTTTTGTGGACCCTAAGTGACTTTCATGCATATGGTATGTTGTCTGGATGGACTACACATGGGAGATTAGCTTGTCCATATTGTAATGGAGTGACAGATGCGTTTCAGTTGAAGAATGGTAGGAAGACTAGTTGGTTCGATTGTCACCGTCGATTTCTTTCCGTTTACCATCCATACCAAAGAAACAAGACATTGTTCAGGCACAAAATGGTTGTAAGAGACACTCCTCCTCCATATTTAACTAGAGAAAAAATCGAAGCGCAAATCGATTACTACGGTGCTCTAGAAACAGCTTCTCGGGGTGGGAATTGGCACGTTCCCAGTAATATGTCTGATTCTTATTGTGTTCAGCACAATTGACACAAGAAGAGTATATTTTGGGAATTTCCATATTGGAAATATCTTCTTTTGCGCCACAACCTCGATGTGATGCATATAGAGAAGAATTTTTTTGAGAACATCGTGAACACTATATTGAATGTCCCAGGAAAGACGAAAATCAACGTAAAATCGAGGTTGGACTTACCCGATATCTGCTCAAGAAGTGAGCTACATATAAAAAGCAATGGGAAAGTTCCAGTTTCGATATTCAGACTGTCATCAGAAAAAAGTCTGCGTTTTTCAACTGGGTGGCTTCAGAAGTGAAGTTCCCTGATGGGTATGTTTTAAATCTCTCAAGATGTGTTGAGAAAGGGAAAAAGTTCTCCAGGATGAAGAGCCATGATTGTGATGTCTTTATGCAGCGACTACTTCCCTTTGCATTTGCGAAACTACTACTTGCAAAAGTACATAAAGCACATTCAGGTAATTAACATAATATGACGCAAACATTAATTTATTTTTTATATATATATATATATATGAATATACTAATGTGTTAAATTTTTGTTTTTGTAATATATAAGAAATAAGAGCATTTTTTAGGGATCTGAGCACCAGCACTCTTAAAGAGGAAGTTGTCCAACAACTTCATGAAAACATCCCCATCTTAATGTGCAACTTGGAGAAACTATTTCCACCTGCTTTTTTGACGTCAAGGAACACCTAGTTGTCCACCTCCCGTAAGAGGAATTACTTCGTGGACCTGTGCATTATGGATAAATGTATCAGTATGAAAGGGTCATGAAAACTATGAAAGGAAAAGCCAAAAACCTAGCAAAAGTTGAAGGTTCTATTGTTGCGGGAAGTTTGACGGAAGAAACATCACATTTCACATCGTACTACTTTGAACCGAAAGTACGTACAAGGAAACAAGCTCTAAGAAGATATGATGATGGTGGTGTCGTGCCAACATATATGGAAGAAGATGTTCCAGACATCTTTTGTCAAATTGGGCGATTGGGTGGGAAACTGAAAGAGGTTTGGTGGTCGAGTGATGAAGACGTCCATAGTGCACACCTTTATATTCTTCTCAATTGCGAGCATCCATTGATTGGTTATTTTGAAAGGTAAACATATAAACATACACACTTATATATATATATATATATTCAATTGATTAAAGAACATAACACAATTTTACAGCCAATTTGTGACTCAAGTCGAAGAAGCAATCCCTGGTATATCGACAACTGAGTTAGACAAAAGGAAAGATCAAAACTTTATCAAGTGGTTGAGGAAACATGTATTATAACTTAAGTAAGTCTAATGTCTATTTTTATTACCACATAGTAAGTATAATGTCTAGTTCTATTACTTTTTTGCAGGTTGATTATGACGATCCTGATTATCCCGCATGGTTTCGCGAATTTCGTCAAGGTCCAGTTGCAAAGGTCACTACATCATCGATGTATTTCACCTGATGCTATACTTTTCATACCTATGACTATGGTAGACACCGGACGACAAGTAATTATGGAATATGTTTGAAAGGAAAAACATATTTCTACGGGATCTTGCAGGAGATTTATGAAGTTCAATTTCCAGGTATGAGTCTGAAATGCGTTATGTTCAAGTGTGAGTTGTACGACGCTGTCGTCAACAGAGGTGTTCGGATTAACAAGAACGGTGTAGTTGATATCAATGGTGGACGAAGTACTAATTTCTACGTTGGCTTTATTTTTGCAGGTACAACAAATTCGAGCCTTTCATATTAGCTTTCCAAGCAGATCAAGTTTGCTTCATTCCATACCCTCGGATTACTACCTCGAGAATAAACTGGTTAGCTGTTATCAAAGTTACACCTCGAGGACGAATAATCGCTGGAGAAGAACCACCATTACAAGAAGAAAACACCAATGGAATTTAGCAACCTGAAGCAGAAATTGATGACATCCTACTCATTGATCCGCATAATCGTGAATACGAAGATGTTTCTGATCACTCAACGGACGAAGGTGTTGTGGACGAGTTTTACGAAAATAATGATGTTTGTACAGATTCCGAGAATGTATCCTAATGAATTATGTATGTTTTATAAGTTTGTTTAATCACATAAATGAATTTGAATTATGTATGTTTTAAGTTTGTTTAATCACAAAAATGAATTTTAATTTGGGGTTTAGGTGTAGAAGAGGTTTGGAGTTTGGTTGTAGAAGAGGTTATAAGTTAAGGAAGTTGTGGTTTGGTGTTTAGGGTTTCGTGTTTAGGGATTTACAAAACCTTTCCTCTTAAAACCCTAGTAACAAAAAACGCGGGATTCGGGATTTCCTCGTAAAGTCCACGTAGGATGTTTCCTCGTAAGCTCCATGTAACAAAATTACTAGGACTTTACGAGGAAACCTAAACGCGGGCCTCACTATTTCCTCGTAAAGGAATTCGCTGGACTCACATTTTCCTCGTAAAATTACGAGGACATTACGAGGAAAACAAATTCCCTATCTAAAGTTGAGCCATCCGATTTCTCTATTTTGTAGCAATCTTCTCCCAAAATCCTCTTAAGGTAATCTCTAATTCCTAGTTAAGTTATTAGATTAGGGAATTTAGATTAGGGAATTTAGATTAGGTGGTTAGTTTAGGTAATTTAGATTAGATGATTAGTTTAGGGAATTTAGATTAGGTTGGTTTAGTTTTTTTTCAGTGTTTTTATAAATGATACTAGTATATTTATGTTTTATTTTTATTTTTAAAATTAAGATGCCTAGACAGAACAAGCTTAAGTGTAAGAAGACGAGGCCGCCTCTTGACGAGAGTCATTACGGAGATATGTTCGTAGTGAGCTTGTTCCTCATATAGGCGGTGCATCATATTCTTCTGCACCCGTTTCTTTGATTCCAGATGACGTTGTTCCCGACTCTTAGTTTTCTCAGAGAGTTTCTCCGGTTTCCCGATTTGATCCACCACCTCCTCCTCCTCCTCCACCGGCCGCCGGGGTTCATCCCGATTTGGAGATGCCGCCAAACGCTCCATTTCTGGTGTAAACGGTCGAGGATATTATGGCAGCTCCAGACAGAGAACAGTTACCTGAGTTAGATCTTCTCCGACGGGACGGCCGCAATATATTTTGGTATGTTTCATTTTTTAATTATTTTTTTTTAATTTTGTTTATTAATTAACCAAAAATTAACAAATTTAATTAGTATTTTTGTTTTGTTTTTTGTTCAGGTTTAATGTTGACGGATGTGTCACTCAGAGCGTCACCGATTGTATCAAGGGATACTTTACCGATCAAGCTCCAAACTGGAAAAAGACGGCCAGCCGCAGCAAAAATACGTGGTTCAAATTGTTCGCCGTAAGTCATTACTAAACTTTTTTTTAATAATTTAAAATTTTTAATATTATTGAACTAATTAATCTAATATTTTCTGGTTACAACAAAAATATCGTTGGTCCATAGGGATTTACCAGCGGGTGAAGACGGAGTTTGAGGCGAAGTGCAAAACGCGATTGCTCGACATGGTCTACAACTTGAAGGGCGATTTTTAGGTGGATTTATCAATTTATATAGTTTTATATCATTGATTCAAATAATTTTTAAAATAATTATTTTTTCAGGTGGATGGTTACAAGGAGGGGAAACCCGATTGCTTCACATATTCGGTGTGGGATGACCTCATCAGATATTGGGGATTGCCAGACTCGATCAGAACCTCCAACACAAACTCCGAGAACCGCATGACAAATGACGAGCATGGCAACACGAAGATGCTTCACACCGGGGGTCGAAAATCTCACGTGGGAATCCTTTGGTAAATTAATATTTTAATAACTAATTAATATTTTTTAATCTATTTATATATTTTTAATTAATAATTAATTTTTAAAATTATTTTTGTAGGCTAAAGAGACATGAGTTCTTCCATCTCTGAAAGAGCTTTACTAAAGGATCCACCGGAACAAGGCTTGGCATTTTGTAGATCCTAGATCCGAGCGAATCGACAACGAGGTTGTTGCTCGGGTTGACCACCGCCAGACCCAGCTAACTCAGCAGTCTGGGACACCCATCATATTATCCACTCCTGTAGTGGATATGATTTACGAGGAGGTAGATAATTTGTTTTTCTTAATAATTTTTACTATTTATTTAATTTATTTTTAATGTTATTAACCTTTTTATTTAAAGGTCGCCCCTAGGAAAAAGGGACGTATCGTCGGGATTGGTTCCGTTAACGATGTCCCCTCTGCGACATAGTCTTATGCTCAGGAACAACACGATGTCACTACTCAGCTGCGCTCGGAGTTGCAGGCGACGCAATCTCATGTGAGTTCTCGCTCTGATATCCTGGACGTTTTGGTGGTTGGAAACCCGCAATTGGCGGAGATGTTGCGTGTCAGACGGGAAAACGGAGGGCTTCCAACCCAACATCCACCGTCATAGTCACAACCGACAACCAACATTGACGAGGAGGAGTTGGCGAGCCGGGATGACGACTTCGCTCGTCAATTTAACGAGCACCATCCGTAGTTTAGTTTTTTTTTTCTTTTTAATTGTATTATGAATTTAAAACTTAAATATTTAGTTATTTATAAAATAATTTTTTATTTATTTTTTTTGTTTATAATTTGGATTCTTTAATTTTTGTAAAATATATTATTTATATTTATTTTAATTATTATTTTTTAATAGGGAAAAAACATTTCCAAGTAAATTCCTCGTAAAGCATTACGACGCGCTTACGAAGAAAAGGGTTACTACGACTTTACGAGGATTTATTCGAGGCTTTTACGAGGAAAACTGTACGAGGACGTTGCGAGGAAATGTGTATCCACACATTTACGAGGAAATGTGTATCCACACATTTACGAGGAAATTTTTCCTCGTAAATTTACGAGGAAAACGCTTTACGATGAACGTGTTACGACAAAACGCCTTTCGTCGTACTTTCCTAGTAAATTCCCCTTTACTAGGAAATTACGAGAAAAAGCTGTCCTAGCAAAAATTTTGTTTTCTTGTAGTGATCATATGTCATTTATATAAAAAAAATGATTAGTATGAAGATTTGATGAAAATTGTCTTCTAAGATTTTAGTGTTAAGTAGGAAGAAATCAGTTTGAGTTATGGGATTTCGTTGGACATGAAAAGTATTGTTGAAGGCTTTCCCCCAATCTCTATAGGTAATTCTCGTCAGCTCAGAAATTTCATTAGCAAGATTAGAGCATTTGATGGAACCTGTTAGTTATGTGTTAAAGTTTGTATGATTTTTTCAACTAATTTTTTCAGGATAGCTTTCCTAATCATGTATTAAGGCTTCCAGAACGAGTTGACTTTTGCAGGTTAATACCGATTCAGCTAGATGTAACACTCAAGCTTCTGATACATTTGCTTCTCATGTTCCATTGAATGATATTCAAGTGTTTCGTTGTACCGTGCAGAGAGAAAAACAGGTACATCGTTTCTATTTTGTTTTTGGTTTGTTTTTTTTTGTATGATTTCTTAGAATGTTCAGGATAGCTTTCCTAAATATGTATTAAGCTTTCCAAAACAACTTGACTTTTGCAGGTTAATACTGATTCAGCTAGCTGTCACACTCAAGCTTCTGATACATTGCTTCTCATGTTTCATTGAATGCCACTCCACTGTTTCGTTCTACTATGCAGAGAGAAAAACATGTACATCGTTTCTATTTTGTTTTTGGTTTTTTTTTGTATGATTTTTTTGTTTTCTTAGACTGTTCAGAATAAGCTTCCTAATCAAGTACTAATCTTTCCAGAACAACTTGACTTTTGCAGAGTCTTCTTTATTAAGGTGTTTCTACAGTTCTTCTGAATGCTCTTCTGGATTTTAGTCCTGTCCATATTGGACTTTCACCAACTACAAGAGGAGCTGGTGATATTAAGGTGAATAGCTATTTTAAGACCAAGAGATAATTAATGTTGAGGATGAAGAAATGGGCTCTAGAGTGGAAGTTTGATTACAAGACCGTCTCTTCTAACAAGTCAAGAGTGATATTTAGGTGTGTTGATCAAAATTGAATGTGGAGGATGCGTGCTACCAAGCTACCTCGTTCAGATTTTTCGTTGTCAAAACGTATGCTCATGAGCATACATGCGATACAACACACAGGAATGCCAACCACAGACAAGCATCTGCAAAGTTGTTGGGTTCTTTGATATGCATCAATTATGGAGAAAAGAAGGAAGGTCTCAAACCAAAACAGGTCACTGAACATGTCAGGATTCAGCATGGCGTTCACATCAATTACAAACAAGCTTGGAGAGTGAAAGAAGAAGCTCAGTTTTGGGTTAGAGGGACTCCTGAAAACAGTTATTACAATATGTCGAGGTGGTTGTACAAAGTCATAGAGACAAACCTTAGATCGTTAACTTATCAACATGTGGATGCTACTAGAAAGTTCTTGTATGCATTTGTGGCTTTTGGTCCATCTATAAGGGGATTCTCATTGATGAGGAGACTTATTGTAGTAGATGGTACATTTCTGAAAGGAAAATTCAGTGGGACTTTATTGGCAGCTTGTGCTCAAGATGGGGATTATCATCTATATCCTCTCGCCTTTGCAGTGGTCGACGCAGAAAACACCGCCTCTTGAAAATGATTCTTTGAGGTTTCAGGCAGAAGATACCGAAGGCTTCAGATCTTTTTTGTATCAGACAGGGCTAACTCCATTGCTTCAGCGCTGGAGGATGTTTATCCCTTATCTCACCATGGAATCTACAGGATCCATCTGCTCCACAACATCACTCCTACATATTCAAAGACTAGGTTTCTACCTCTGGTGGAAAGCGTTGCTGATGCCTACACTTGTCATGAGGTCTGGTCAATCTTAAGGGACATAAAGGATATATGTCCTAAATTTGATTAGGTATCTGGAAGATTCGGATTTTAAGAAGTGGGCACAATGCTTTGCACCTGCGAACATGTACAATATCATGACTACCAACATTGCAGAGTCTCTCAATTCTACGATGAGACTGCCTCGTGAGTTGCCTCTGATCTCTCTCCTTAAAACGTTTAAATTGATACTCACCACTTGGTTTTTTGAGTGACGCAAAGCGGCCTCGAAACATAAGCATCTAGTTATTCCAAAAGTAGTGCAGAAAATGGTATCCAGGTTTGGGGCTGCAATGGTGTTGAATGTGTATCAAGTTGATCAAAGCGAGTTTGAGGTATAGGGTGAGACTATGAAGTATGTTGTTGATTTGGAGGAACGGAATTGCACTTTTGATGTTTTCGATATTGACAAGATACCCTGCATTCACGCAATTTCTGCTGCTATGTATAGTAAGATAGATGAAAATTGTTACGTCGATGCTTCTCACTTGACAGAAACGTGGGCTAAAGCTTATGCCGAAAGCATACACCCTGGTGGAGAGTCGTCAACGTCCATCTATCCAGCGAATATTGACAAACTGTCTTGCCCACCTCCAGCTACCAAAACGAGAAGTGGACATCCTCCTACAAAGAGAATCAGATCTGTTCGCGAGTTTGGAGTTTCAGGATCTAAATCTCAGTCCCACAAGTGCAGCAGATGTGGCATAGAAGGGCACAACAAGAGCATGCCAGAGGCCTATATGATGAAGTTCCCTATTCATTTTCATTTTCATGTTTTTTACATTTTTTATTGATCATTTTCTGGATGTTGGTTATTTGATTGTTACGTAATATGGACGAGAACATATATACACCTTTGGAACCCTATCCTGAATAAGTATGATGTCTTTCAAGTTTTGTAATATACAACCTAGTTTTAAATGCATTTTTATCCAAAACTCCAAATCACAATTTGAAATTTCCTTAGTTTTTGTAATATACAATGTAATATACAACCTTTTTTTTTATCTCATTTCAATTTTTACTTTCAATTTCTTTACTAGAAAGAAACATAGTAATATTCAATTATTCTGGAATCCCATCCTGAAATTCCAAAATTCTTTCCAAAGTTTATAATATAACGTTTGCGGTTAAATAAATTTATGTGGAAAACATACACCAGTTGATTCTCCTCAGCCTAACGGCTAAACAACCTCCCTTTCGAAACTGAAACACTTGTCTTCACACGTGTTCGATTACCCTTGGAATCGGAATTTTTTCTTTTAGTTGAATAAATATAAAGAAATCTGTTTCTTTACTTACATCACTTAACAATTGAAACACACTTGGCCTATTGGTACACCTTATTCCCCCTTTCCTCCTAGATATCTCAAGTTCGAATCCTCGTAGATGTTTATATTTTTATTTTTTTTCTCCAAAATTTGAAAATCACATTGAGTTGCTTGATGAAATTATCAAGGCTGAAGGAAAATTTGACTTTGTTGCTGAATTAGAAAAACTAACAGCAGAGCACATTGAAGCAGATGGAAACTTTGCCCATGTGAAGGTCAAAGTCCCTTATTGGTTCAAACTTGGGGAAAATGGCTGGTTGATTAATCTAATGTTATCTACTTCTTTTTTTTTATGTTTTAAGAACCCACATCATATTTTATTTTTTTGTTTTTATTTTAAATAGAATCAGTAATTTTTTACAGTGTTTCTCTCTCGTATTGTGTTTCAGTCAAAATTTAGAGGACTACTGGTCTTTATCCGGGTAATCTCGTTTTCATATTCGTTTCTGGAAAACCATCCTGAATGTGACAAATGATATTCTATTTTGGATACCCATCCATAAAATTAAAAGTTCTTTCCAAAGTTTTTAATAAAAATTTATGGTTAACTATATTTTTGATTTACCTTTTACCAGATAATTCTCCTCAGCCTAGCAATTAAACCACCTGTCTTATGAAACTGAGTTACTTGCCTCGATCCGCGTTCGATTCCAAGGGTATTTAGACTCGTACTTTATTTTTTAATTGAATTAAAATAAATAGATTATATTACTTCACTTACATCACTGAACAATATAAATCCATTTGGCCTAGTGGCCACACCTTATTCCCCCTTTCCCAGACATCTCTGGTATGAAATCTGTTAGTTGTGTATATTTGTTCTTTTTTTCTTCAAAATTTCAAATCACAATTTCAAATTTTCTAAGTATGCAGATATCAATCCTTAGTTTTTGATCTCATTTCATTTTTTTTTCGTTTAAGAAAGAAACACACTAATATTCAACTAATTTGGAAACCCATCTAGAAATTCTAAAGTTATTTCCAACGTTTAGAATACTCATTTTATTTCTGGTAACCCATCCTGAAAGTGCCACATGTTAACCTAGACATCCTGGAATTTCTTCAATAACAATCTAAATGATAAAAACGTTGTAGTGATCATTCAGTACAAACTTCTACTTGTCCAAGTAACATCAAAGTTCAAAAATATACTATAAAAAAGAACGAGTGTGACATTTGTCACTTTCTGTTACCTTCCTGGAAATCTTTATCCATAAATTGGTCGAAGATCTTACAACATAGCTTGCTTCGTAAATCCATCGCATTATCATCATTTATATTGGCCATGCTCTTCAATCCTAATGATATGCATTCCAGAATTTTTACAACAAAGATACCAGAGTTGAATGAAATTTCTGTCTTTGGAAGCCCTTATGCATTCTTACCTTGAAATGGAACGATATCTTTGAAATTAACCTCTTCACCGAGAAGTTCCATCTTTATGGCACGAATCAACAGTCACAAATACCTAAAATTATACAACTGACTTTTCTACAGTAAATGTTAAAATTAATCAATCACATAGAGTTTTTACTTGCTAGTTTTTCGATTTTAATAATACCATCTTTGATTTTTGCTTTTGGAAGGCCACAATGGAAGAGTGTGATTGTGTTATCCATCAAGTGTATCTCCACCCCAATAAAGTGAGAGTTCTTTCTATCATGAACGACACCATATAACGTCAATATCTTCCAGCCTTATCTTCTTTGGATGTATTAAATCTCTCACAACTTTGCATACCCAACCCTCTAATAACTTTACTTTTTGCTTACGTGGCTTCTCTAGAGAATCATAATTGTTCCCAACCATTTCTAAGAAACTGACTGTTACAAAGCATGTTGTTGGAAGATTTTTGGTCCGGAACCAAGCACCTTGCTCAACCCTCTTACAATTTAGCATTGCAAATGCAGCATCTAGTGCTGCCAATGTAATAATATAGTTAGAAACTTCATAGAGAATTTCAATAACATGAACATCTAGTATAGTTCAACTCAATTTCTTCCTAAACACATGACATAATCAAATATCCACAAGCATTATTACCACTAAATAAGAATCGAAACAGAGTTTCTAAATTCAAAACTCAATCACGACTTTTGATAATGTCTTATCCTCTTCCTAATCACATTGCATCATCCAGAACCACATTATTAATTATTACCAATCAAGAAATAAAATATAGGACCATAGTGTTGATTACCTCTTTTTGAGATTGTTTTCTGTATCATCCATGTATTGAAAGAATTCTTTCTCTTTTTTTATTCCATTTATATAAAACGGCTTGTAGTTGATAAAATTTACTAGTATCAATCAAAACTCTTACAAAATAAATTAGGGATATTCACAAGATGATAGAAACTTGCTTACACACAATATATGCCCCGTAGGTTCATCCAGTGTGCAAGCCTTGTAAGCCGAGGAAATTCAGGTGTCACAAATGGATCAATTAGAAGGATAACCTCAGATGTTACAGGCATATGAGGCTTTCTAGGTCCTATAGTCCTCTTCGATTCTCTCTGTAGAAAAAGAAGATTATCTACTAGCTGAGTAGTTGCTTTCCTCTTCTTACCAACAACAGACTTCCCCTTTAATTAAAAACAAATACAAATTATATAATCTTGGAAAGACAAAAATTCATGATTATTTTATCTTTATACTTTAAATCCTTCCTAATATGAAGTAAAACTATTTTTATACCTTTTCTGCATTGTCGTCTTGAATTGGCTTCACACTCTTAGCATGTTGCACTTCCATCTGAGAAACAAAACCGATATATCAAACTATTGACCTGAAATTCAATTCAAGTGGATCTTATTCATTTGTTCCACGTCATCCAGTTGGTCGAAACTTTTTGTCTCTCAAGGTCTCTCATGTGTTGGTTGAGGACGTCTTCTATCAATGGATATACCTTCCTGAACTTTCCTTTTCCTTTTCTTTTCATCTAAAGACGGTGCAGAGTACTCAACTTTTACCATCTCAAACGCATCAACCAAATATGTTGTCAATACATTTCCTGGATACCATTTGTGACAAGTGTTGTCATCTTGTGATGCAATCTCCACATTTGCACCGATCTCAAAAAGAGTTTGAACTCAGCTTTCTACATCCTGTGATAGTTTAGAGTCAAGGATATATAGTCATTTTGATATTTGCTGTATATTTATTAAAGTTTTTAACATTTGAGTAATACCTTCTTTTGCTCTCTTAAAAGATTTATGCGAGCTCGAGTACGGGGCTCTGTGTCCGAAATGTTTGGTGAAATGATCTCATTCATAGTCTCTCGAGTATCCTGAAGTACAACCAAATACATAATTATATAAATACCAACAGTTTTGTTCCAACGATATATTCAACTTCAATTTTCAAATTTATACTTGCCTCATTGTTAGGTGTTTCATCTGCTTGAATTGGATTGGCTTCACCTTGTCTGGAAGCTGTCTTTTGCAATGGGGTTGTCTCTGTCTGTGCAAGTACAACAAAAATCAGGAAGACAATCCTAAATATGTACAACATCTTCCTAAATTACAAAAAAATAAAATTTTCTGTGATGGTTTAGATTCAAGATATCCAGTCATTTTGATATTTAGATTAGAAATGCCTCATTGTTATGTGTTTCAACTGTTTGATCTGGATTGGCTTCCCTTGTAGAGTTGTGTCCGTCTCATACGATGGAGTTGTGTTAGTCTGTGCAAGTACAACAAAAAATCAAGAAGGAAATCCTAAATATGTATAACATCTTCCTAAAAAAAAAAAAAAAAAACTAAAACAACGACGAGATAAACATTCAACTTTAAATTCCAAAAAAAAGTTACGTCATTGTTTGGAGTTTCCATATGAAGTAACTCCTTGTAGTTTCTCTAGTTATTTCACACGAACTTTAATCTACTTGCTGTCTTTTTCAATCAAACACAAACGAGCGTTTAGGTTCCTGAAATTATCTAACACCATCTCGCTGATTCTGTTGATCTTAGATTCCAAAGAATCCTCTTGATACGAAGAAGAAGCTTTACCCATCCCTTCATTTCCAAACAGTAAAGATGCTCTTCTATTTCTTCATTAGCATCGTGTAGTTCAGCTGACCTGTTTTTCCAATCACTAATTTTAAATTTATAATCTCTTTTGGCCAAATCGGCTGTGTCATCCAGATCTTTATTGGCTTCGTCTTCCATGAAAACATCAGCTTCTGGATCATGAGGAATAGGAGGAAGGATGCATGAGACTTTCAGATGAAACCATACAAATAATTAGGTTTTAAAATGGAGAAGCTTTAGGCAAAACTAAAATAGAAACAAAACAATGTAAAAAAACTTACATGTTCAATATTTTCAAATTGTAGAACATCTACCATCCGTGGAGATTGTACATCAAAGTACTTCTCACACAAGAAGATTGGTGTAGACGGTTGAACATCCAAAATAGGAACCATTTGACTGAATTGATACTGTAGCAAAGAAACTGACTCAAGTATCCATAGATGAAAAGCCATAGGGAATCCTTGCAAATCATAACTGTTTTTGTCCAGCCTTTTTTCGACTGCTCTCTGAAGTGATTTAAACAACAATTTAGAAGCTATTCTATCTCATGGGTATATCATCATGACATCAATTTCATGTTCTATCTTGACATAATCCAGAGTAAAAGTGGTTCTGTAGTAGAATGCCCTCAATCAGGAGCATCATTCCAAGGCAAAATCGCTCACCAGAAGCATCTCTTCTTGTGTTTCTGAGCTGCTTCTCCACGTCCTTCACCGTATGACTACACCATTTTAAGAAGTCCCACTTAAATCTCTTGGTTTCCCCTCGTGGTCCTTCTTCTTCACCACTACATTTCAAACCGGACACCATGTGGAATTCTCTTATAGAGAACCTCATTGGCTGGGCACCGAAATGGAACCAGGCTTCGTGTTTCTTCAATGTCTTGATACCTTTGTTGAGAACAGCGTGCACTATCTTAGCAGATAATTTCAAAGATCTCTCCCCAAGTTCCGGTCCCAAAAACGTCCCTCTTATTATGTTGAACTCATCATCATTTCTGAGATTATCTTTAACAGTTTTGATACAAGCAACGATCGAGTGCTGGTTTTTCGATATTGTCTTCTTTGGCTCTGATCCAATCGGATACCTCAGCTCAGGCAGTGCTAGTCTTGATGGTAATGCATCTCCCATCCTGCGTAAACAAGGAAAATTCAAGAGGCGGAGACCTTGATAGAATTTTGAGAGGCGGAGATGTCAAGAGATTCAAGAGGCGGAGACTGTGAGAGTGTCGTCTTTTTCCAATTGAAATGTAATGTTTTGGAAATCTATCTAAACAATGTAAAATGTTTACATTAATAGTAAATTAGTTGGGTTTAAGTATGTTTGTGTGATACTCACTAATAGATGATTCTCTTCAGCCTAACGGCTAAACTGCTAACATTCTAAAACAGTAAAGACTTTGTTTCCCCGGGTTCGATATGTGAAGGACTCAAAACAAAATTTTAATTTTTCAGATATCATTTCATTTATTTCTGGAAACCCATCCAAAAAATCGAAATGCCTTCCTACATTTATGATACACAAGTGGGACTAAAGTCAATTATGTGTTGACAATTAACAGATGATTTTCCTCGGTCTAGCGGCTAAACTTGCATACTCTCCCCAAACGCTAGACACCCTCCCTCCATGTTCGATCTGTGGTTGGTTCAAAAATAAATTTTCTTTTTTTTTTTGTCTGAAAACATGATCAAAATTTGAAACTTACCTGTTATTTAGATATCAAATCCTTAGTCCTTAATCTTATTTCATTTTTGAGTTTAAACTTTGCACAAATAGAAACACTTTAACATTTATTTCTGTAAATTCATCCTAAAAACTTGAAATGCCTTCCTACATTTATGATACACAAGTAAAATAATTGATATCCTTGCAATCTTTCTTATGTAACTTCAAGACCATTTGCAAAAAAAAAAAATCAATAATATAACCAAATCAACATTCATGAAAAGATTTGTTTGGAAAAACAGAGTCTTAACTAAACAAAAAATGTTTCCGTGCATCTTTCTCATTTTTCAAAGTTTTCATCCACAAACTGGTTGAAGAACTCACAAGACAAGCTTCTCCTTAGTTCCCGTGCATTGTCATAATTAATCTTTGACATGTACCCTATTTTAAACGAGTGGCACTCGAGAATCTTGACAAGAAAGAGCCCACTGTTGTAATGAAATTTTGTCTTGGGTAAACTTTGTGCCTGCTCAACTTCAAATGGTATCACCTTCTTTTTATCAACCTCTTCACCAAAATATTCCAATAACAGAGCAGAAATCAATACTGTCATATTTAAAAACCGATATCAAAATAGAATCAGTTGAATATTTCAAACCAAGAATCAGTTGAATACATCAAATACAAATTGTGTTTTAACTTCCAATTGTTTCACTTGAGGAATATCGATGTCGTTGTTTTCGGTTTGAAGACAATCGAAGAGTGTAATTGTTCTCTTCTTCAAATGTATTGCCATCCCAATCCAGTGATTGCTTTTTTTTCCCACGAGTAACACCATATAAAACTTCAACATTTCCCCATTCTTTGGATATATTTCCCATTTCACAAGTTCTTCAAACAAATCCCTAAATATCTTTTCACCTTTTACCTATTTTTTCTTATAAAACACATCATGTAACAACAAGGAATGGAAAAAATCCATAGGTAAGAAGAATCTTGTAATTTTGGAACCAAGGAGCATTCTCATTTCTTCTGCAATTTAGCATTGCAAACGCTGCTTCAATGTGCTGCAAGAAAAAGCCAAATACAAATCGTCAACAAATTACCTCTCTGTAAAGATCCTTTTTTCATGTTCGATGCTGTGAAAGAAAGGTTTCCTTATTGTTTTATCATTGATTGATATGGACATGTAGTCGATTAAAGATCAAAAGGAATTACTAAAACTTATTATACATAAATATAAGAATATATAAACAAGGACAGAAACATGCTTACGTTCCATGTATGTCGCTATTTAATGTCATCCAAATTTAAAACCTTGATAGCTTATGAACCGCAGGAGTTGAAAACGGATCAACTGCATGTATAATCTCAGGTGTTACAGTTAAAGCCGGATTTATGTCAGACTTGAGTGGAGTTTTTATGTCTTTGGATCGTTTGACCACCATGTCGCTCCGTCTTAGGAAAACATTATCCATTCATGATTCTTGTGATGAGCCATCAGCTTTCCTTTTCTTATTAGGCTTCTCCTTTAATCAAACATTAACAATACACACCAAGAAAAAAAAATTATCAAGATTGTTACCATTGGATTTTCTAGAAACCATTCCTGAACCTAAACAAATCCTTCTTGGTTTAAAAAAAAAAACTGCACAGTTTCACAAGAAAAAGCAAGAACATGTGTAAACCATTCATGAAACTAAACCATTGGATTTTTTTGAAACCATTCCTGAAACTAAATAAATCATTCCCAAATTTAAAAAAAACTACACAATTTCACAAGCACTAGCAATCCCATAAGAAAACGAAACAAGTAATCACCAATCATTCGGTCACGAACGCATTCCTAAAATAACAAGGATTATACTATGTTTTGATTTCATACCTCTGCTACGTGATCTTCTTGACTAAGATTCTGATTATGCGTCTCTAGTAATCCTTTAAGTAACCTGCTGGGGTCTGGAAAAGAAAAATAAAACGTACTTATATCAAACAATGCTGGTGAATTATAGTTCAAGTTATC
This sequence comes from Eruca vesicaria subsp. sativa, assembly GCA_932364175.1. NCBI lineage: Eukaryota > Viridiplantae > Streptophyta > Magnoliopsida > Brassicales > Brassicaceae > Eruca > Eruca vesicaria. The sequence continues at coordinate 90,139 of CAKOAT010902931.1, forward strand.
TATCTAAGCCATATGAGTTTACCTTATCTACCATCTTCCACACGCCATCTATCCATTCTCCATGAATTCGCAAATCTGAAGCTTTGAACTCAAATGTTTTCATCGAGCCATTGAGATAGACAGAAAATATCTTCTCACCCAGAACCATTTTGACTTGTCCACTGCCTCAGCCTTGACTGTAAAACACCTCTACGTTATCCATTATCACAATCCCTTTTTCTCTGTCATCAGCGGGTGGCGTAGGGCGGATTTTTTCAGAAGTGATAGTAACTCTCTTTTGGTCCGCAAAAAATGTAGAGCACTCAACTGTCACCTTCTCTACCCCATCACACATATTTGTAGCAACTACATTTCCTGGATACCAGATTCGACAAGTGGTGTCATCACTAGACGCGATCTCCACATCTGGCCCGTTTTCAAAGAGAATTGGAAGTTTACTTTCTTCAGCCTATGAAAATGTAGATTCATTAACATCAGCTGTCTCATCTTTTTCGAATATTAATTAAAAATTATTATACTCGAGGCATACCTTCTTTGTTTCTGAAAAATCTATAGCACTTTTCTAAAGATGTTGTGCTTGCTGAGTAAGAGGCTGTGTCCTCGAAACATATGTGGAAATTATCTCAGTTGTAGATTCTGTAGTATCCTAGAGATTTTCTTCTGCTTGGATGGCGTCTCATCCAATGGCTCTCTCTCACCTACCAAAAAATATTGGGTCGCAGTTTCCGTTTCAGACTATAAGACAAGAGAAAATTATAAGAGTTAGTTGAATAGAAATATATTACAAAACAATTTTAAATATTTCTTCTTACCAAAGGATTCTTATTTTGTTCAAGAACTAGCAAAACTAGTGAAGATATTGAAGAGAAATGTGTGTTATGGACAACATGTGTATCCTCCTGTAATGATAATAAAATAAAAGAGATTTTTTTATGAAGGAGTTTCTACAATTTAAATTTAAGTTTTAGTTATGAAAGAGTTTCTATGCTTACCTTTTTATTGTTTGCTGAAATGATCTCAGTCAAAGGTTCTGTACCCTCATACGTTCACTTTGCTAGCATCTACAAAAAAAAAAATCAGGAATGGGATCATGAACACGTACAAGAGATTCTAAAAATTAATTGAAAACTCCAAGATTTTTTTGAGCATGTACCTGCTGCGTTTGAATTGGAGTAAGAATTGGAGTCTCAATATTCTGTTGAGCTACGCTATTGGAAAGGCAGGTGTCTCATTCATTACTTATGTTTTTTTCTGCAAAAATTGAGTCTGAGCAGCAGGTGACTCACTAGATAAAGTCTCTCTCTCAATCTGCAAAAAAAATATTAGGAAGGCCATCATGAATATATTCAAATATAGTTTTCAGAGTAAATATTGCCTCATCATCCGGTTTTACTTCTTCTCTATTAGGATTGAATGGCGTCTCAAAGGTAGAGGTTTCTGTTTCTTTTTGCCAAAAATCAGAAAGGCCTATATATGTAAAAAAAAACTCCCAAAGCTAATTGTAAACTCCAAATGTAAAACAATACCATTGAGCACATACATGTTGTGTCAGATTAGGAGTGAAAACTTGAGTATCAAGGGCAGGTGTATCATCCAATGGCTCTTTCTCAATCTGCAAAATCTCAGGAAGGCCATCCCAAGTGTGTACTAAAGCTTCCAAACATTATTTTAAAACTCCAAAATGTAAAAACAATGTCTGGGAATATACCTGTAGATTAGGAATTTCTTCTATTTGATTAGGATTGGATTGCTCTGTCTCTTTCTACAACAATCAGAAAGTCTTTTATATGCAATAATCTACTAAATTAAGATTGGAACACTTACAAAACTACTTGTAAACTTCAAGTGCAAAACAATATTTTTTGAGCACACATACCTATTTTGCAAGATCATTCGATTGCTCTCTCTCAATCTGTAAAAAATCAGTAAGACATTAAAGAGCATGTACAAGAGCTCCCAATCATTATTTCGAAACTCAATAGTATTTTACTAAGCACATACCTGTTGTGCACATTAAGGGTGAAAACTTGAGTCTCATTCGGTTGAGACATTGAAGATAAAGATGTTTTACTTGATGGTTGCGTGTCATTCTGCAAAAATCAAGAAAGGCATTCAAGATTCTGTACAAGAATTTTCAAATATTACTAGAAAAGTCCAAACGTAAAAAAAAATATCCCATAGCTAATTGTAAACTCCATATGTAAAACAATATCATTGAGCACATACCTGTTGTGTCAGGTTAGGAGTGAAAACTTGAGTATCAAGGGCAGGTGTGTCATCCAATGGCTCTTTCTCAATCTGCAAAAAATCAGAAAGGCCATCCCAAGTATGTACTAAAGCTTCCAAACATTATGTCAAAACTCCAAAATATAAAAACAATGTCTGAGAATAGACCTATAGATTAGGACTTTCTTCTACTTGATTAGGATTGGATTACTCTGTCTCTTTCTGCAACAATCAGAAAGTCCTTTATATGCAACAATCTACTAAATTAGGATTGGAACACTTACAAAACTACTTGTAAACTCCAAGCGCAAAACAATATTTTTGAGCACTCATGAATGTTTTGCAAGATCATTCAATTGCTCTCTCTCTCAATCTGCAAAAATCAATAAGGCATTCAAGAACATGTACAAGAGCCTCCAATCATTATTTCAAAACTCAAATTATAAAACAATATCATTGAGCACATATGTGTTGTTTTTGAGTCTCAATATGTTGAGACTTTGGAGATGCAGGTGATTCATTCATTGTCTCTTGCAAAAATCAGGAAGGCATTCAAGAAAATGTACAAGAGCTTCCAATCAATATTTCGAAACTCAACAATATTTTACTGAGCACGTACCTCTCGTGTCACATTAGGAGAGAAATCGTGATTCCCAGGCTGTTGAGACATTGGAGATACAGGTGTCCCACTCGATGGCTGCGTGTCGTTCAGCAAAAATTAAGACGGCATTCAAGATTCTGTACAAGAGTTTCCAAATATTACTTGAAAAGTCCAAATGTAAAACAAGATTTTTTTGAGAATGTACCTGATGTGTCTCATTAGTGGAAAAAATTGAGTCTGGGTGTGTGGAGCAACATTCAGGTTTCCTTCTAACTCTGACACAGTTGAAGCTCCATGTTCTCTTTTTTTTAGTAAGTACATTTGATCCCTCATGCTTTTGACATTCTCCTCCATTACATCGATGATCCTATTCAGTTTGGTATTTACTGAATCTTCCTCAATCGAAGCAGAAGATTGGCCAGTTTCCTCATTTCTTAGCATTTGAATAAGAGCATCCAATGTGTTTAATGTGTCTACAGACCTATTTTTCAAATCTTCGGCTTTAAATTTATACCATTTATCTTTCAAGGACTCCAGCTCGTCACTATGTTTGTCTTACATGGAGACATCCTCCTCTGGATCATGAGGAATAAGAGGCAGGATGCATTTGACCTTCAGCTGAAAAATTTAAAAAGAAAAACCAATGAGAATTAAGTTTTAATAAAAAAAAGCTAAACATATACAAAACAAGATCATTGTAAAAGACTAAAAGTTTACATTTGTGTCACCTTCAATCTGCAAAACCCGTTCAAGGGATGGATGGTATACAGCAATGTAATACTCACACAAGTAAACCGGTCCATGAACCTCAAGAGACGGTACACAGTTACTGAACGTATTCCGGAGCAAAGGGATAGACTCTAGTATCCAAAGATGGAATACTAGAGGATATCCCTGAAACTCAACCTTTGAAGTCTCCTCCAAGTGATTGTCGACAGTGTTTTGAATTGACTTCAGGAGCACGATGTAAGCCTCTCTTCCCCATGGATATGTTATATCCTGCGTTTTTTTCATATACTCCAAAGGAAAATTCTCCGTGTTGTTCTTCCTCAGCAATATGCTCTCAGCCAAGAGGAGCATTGCTCGGAATACTCTCTCATCAGAATCATCTACTCTTGTGTTTCTGAGCTGGTTCACCACGTCCCTTAAGTTATGAATACGCCTCTTTAGCAAGTCCCACTTAAATCTCTCGGTTTCCCTTCGTGGTTTTTCTAATTTACCACTACATTTCAAACCAGTCACCATTTGGAATTCTCTTATAGAGAACCTCATTGCCTGGGCACTGAAATGGAACCAGCTTCATTCTCTTTGACAGTAACAATGCTTCTTGCGAGAATGGAATAGACCATCTTTGCTGATAATTTCATCCCACTCTCACTGAGCCTTAGAACAAGTCCCATGAACGACCCTCGGATTCTTCTCATCTCATCTTCTGTTAGAATGCTCTCAACAATCGAGATATAGGCTGAGTTTGAATGTTGGTCGATTGACGATTTTTCCTTTGGCTCTAAACCAGTAGGGTACTTCATCCCAGGCAGTGCTGGTTTGAGAGGTACTGAATCTCCCATCTTGTTTCTATCATGCGTAAACAAGGGGAAACAAAAATTTCAAACTATTCTGGAAGGCTTTTTTGAAACTACACAAATGCTTCCTAAAATTTTTATAAACACTAGACAGTTTCACAAGCACGAGCAATAAGAGACTAATAAGAAAATTCAAGAGCTTATCAAAGATATCAACATGCCTAAGCAGAACAAGACACCAAGAAAAAAAAAATTCAAAATTTTAAACTATTCTGGAAGGCTTTCCTGAAATTACACAAATGCTTCCAGAAAATTTTATAAACACTAGACAGTTTTACAATCACAAGCATAAGCAAATTCAAGAGTCTATCAAAGATATCAACATGCCTAAGCAGAACAAGACACCAAGCAAAAAAAAATTCAAAATTTCAAACTAGTCTGGAAGGCTTTCCTAAAACTACACAAATGCTTACTGAAATTTTTATAAACACTAGATAGTTTTACAAGCACAAGCAACAAGAGCATATCAAAGATATCAACATGCCTAAGCAGAACAAGACACCAAGTAAAAAAAATATCAAAAATTCAAACTATTTTGGAAGGCTTTCCTGAAACTACACAAATGCTTCCTGAAATTTTTATAAACACTAGATAGTTTCATAAGCACAATCAACAAGAAACTAACAATGACATAAGCAACATTTCCTAAGCACATTCAACAGATGCAAACAAACAACAAATGAACATGTAAGCAGGTTTCGTTTCTTCACTGTCTTGATGCTTTTGGAAACTATACAAATCCTTCCTGAAGTGAAAAAAAGAAACACACACATACTTTCACATGCAGGAGAAATCAAGCAATCGACTCAATTTGAGTTCACAATTAACTCATGTGTTCACAATCCTATGCATTATCAATGCAACTTTATCAATGCCTCAGACCCATATTCAAAAGCAACAAGAACTGAAAACACACTCGGGGAACACTCGGATTTCATCAGATTAGGTTAAAACGAGCAAGTATATACACAAGCAAGAAGAAGTAGACAATCACTAACAAAGAAAACACACAAAATCTTGAATCTGCAACACACCTCAAAGAGATAGAGCTCTGGAGATGGTTTTCGTCGAAGAAAAGAGAGAGCTCGCGTCAGAGGTTTTCGTCAGAGATCGAGAGAGAGCTTAAGAGAGATGGAGATGAGAGAGCGTGGTGGTTCTGTGAATCGGGAGAAGAGAGCTCAAGGTAAATCCTTCGAGAAAACTACAGATCCATAAACTAAAAAAAAAGACAAGTCCTTTGAGAAATCGCGTACCTTGGATAGAAATCGAGAGGTGGAGACATCGAGAGAAACGATAAACGGAGACGTCGATAGAGATTCGAGAGGCAGAGACGGGAGAGATGTCAGAGGCGGAGACGAGAGAGATTCGAGAGGCAGAGACGAGAGAGATTCGAGAGGCAGAGACGAGAGAGATTCGAGAGGCGGAGATTACGTTTTCGCCGGAGAGATTATGTCGTGAGAGAGATCATAGGAGACGGTGAGAGATATATCGAAAGAGAAGGCCGAGAGTCTTTTTTTTTTTGGTTAGCTGTATTATTTAGTAAGGATATTAGAGACATTCTGTCCATTAATGAATGTCATTTCTGTAACTTTTCTCTCTTGGAAACAAAAGCTTCAAAAGAATTACTATGAAGAATTGTCCAATTAAAAAACTTAAAATATATTTAGCATAAAATTTAATTTACGATAATAGAAAAAGTTAATCTACCTAATAGAAAAGGAAAAATATGGTAAAATTCTGAAACATAGTACACCCAACAATTAAGTTCAAACTCACAACCCATTAAGATATCATTCAAATGGTAAAAGAAAATCAATTATCCTAGTTAGCGATAATTTTGCCAAAATACCTATCAACAATTTTTAGATAAAAAGGCACATAGGTAACTCCATCTGATACCAAAAGAGAACTCCAAATAAGTTTTCTATATTTTACAGTGGTAAAAGTGAATAACATAAACTAATCTAATATATTAAAAGTGAAGTATATTTTGGAAATAACCCTCACTTCTGCTATTTAATTACGATTGTCTACCACAAGTTTCTTAAAAACAAAAAGATTCGCTATGTGATATACACATCTAACGTTAAGCCCATTACATTTTTTGGTCAACAATTTTATGGCTACTTTTTGTGTTCAAGTAACATATAACTGGACCTAATTGCCTTATCACTAACCATTTCTAATCAAATCAAAATCTTTTAAACAAAATGGTTTTAACGAGATTGATAATCCATTGCCAAATCACATATAAATAACCTAAAAACTAAAACTAATATATGACTATACAATTGTAACTTTAATAATATTTCTCAACAGTAATTTGAGTATTACTTTAACTAAATATATATATATATATATATATATTGCTTTAACTATATATATATATATATATATATATTTTTTATCTAATTACATAATAAAATATTAACATACTTTTAGAATTGGAATTTCAGTTTACTGATATACATAAATTATGGCAAACTATATTTGATCTATAAGTAAATTATGTTAATACTACAATATACACTTATGCATTTCTAAATACTAAAACATCATATTTTACTCAATGCAAGTAAATGAGAATAAAAACAAATCAAATATTTGTTTTATTTGCTATAAAACTAAAAAACTACTCCATACAAACTATATAATTAACAAAAATCTATTACAATCATTTAGATACAAATAACTAATTTACCTCATCATTTACATATTTGTTAATCACCATATAGTATAAGATAATTAATAACACAATTACATTATCTATGATAAATATTATAACAAACCAAACCATAAAAGAACACCGGCGCGGACACGCGGGTTAAGGTCTAATTAGCAATATGTAAAAAGATTAGTTGGCAAGATATACGTCATACATGGTATAACACAAGATTAACTAACACATCAAAATATACCTCAAAATAACACATAGACATATTAACGTATTGCAGAAACACAATTTTAGGCATTTTGAAAACATGAAAGTCACAAAACGATACAATCATCTTAATTACAAACATTAATCCAAAAAAAATAGCAAAATACGTACATAAAAATTCAAATTTAAGCCAACTTTGACACAGTTTCACCACATGAAACAAATCATGAAAAACAATTACAAATCGATTCAAACCAACGATAATTTTTATTTCGATATATTCATAGTTTTTTTTGCATCAAAAGGTTAATCTATTACTTAAGTTTGAGCTGGTCTGGGAATCCACACCGGAATATAACAACCAACAAACATAAATTCTTGATAAAAAAAAATGAGCAGTTTTAGCTAAATAATCAAAAACATCAATTCCGTGTCCAAGCAACATAGAAGATATATCCATAGTTGATATTGATATATTCACGATATAAAATGAATGGTACAACCGTACAAATAAGGTTCTACAGTATATTTGATTGTAACTTAGAAAAATAATTGGACATTAACATCAAAAGATAGCTATTCTGGAGGTGATATAGATAAAGATTAGAGTCTTATTTCATTGACTAAAGTGCTTAATCTTTAAATCATAGAAATTTTATTTAAAATATAAAAGAATATAACTAATACATAAAGAATTATATATACTTAAAATAAATTTGAAATAACAATTCTCACTTCCAGCCGAAAATCTCTTAGTTCTAAGGTTGATTGTGTACAGATTTTGAAGTGGTTTTTAGCTTCTTCTTTTTTGAAAAAAAAATCAATTTTTAGATAATCAAGTTAATAAAAAAGATTCACCAAAATTTTAGGAAAACTGGTTTATCAAATAACTGTCATTTTGTAAAGAACAAAAAAGTCCAGTTTTCTTGGTTTCCTCATTTCTTCTATCTTTAAGTTAAAATTTTTGTTACATTTATGCATTAATATAGGAAACATAAATAAAAATACTAATTACTATAAAAAAAATTTTCAGTAAAAAGAATATGTTTAACATATATATAATCCAAAATAATTTATATTAATAACATTCTTTAAATTTTTCACTAAGATTACTTAATTATTCAAATTTACACTTGTAAAGTTTTCATGTTTTGTTAATAATCTATTTTTATTTTTCTTTTAAATTTCTGATACATTCTTTCAGTAATTTTAAGTTCGTTTTAAAAATTAAGTAATAACTTATAAGTTAAATAATTAGAATCACAGAACTAAAATATCAGTAATCAAAGTTTAGTAAAACAAAAAAAAAATCTAAAGAATAGAATAAAAAATTCAGAATTCCATTTTATTATAAAATTTATATTTTGGTTATAATTTTTTCAACTTCAAAAATAATTAATAAAATATAGTAAAACTTAAAATCATCATTCAAGTTTTCTAAAAAATATAAAACTACAGTAAGGTAAAAAAAAAAAATTTAAAATATACATTTTGTTAAATTTTTAAAAAATTCAAAAGTTAAAAGCTAAAATTACCATTCTTGATTTTTCTAAAACTAAAATCTACTGCGAAATTTAAAACCAAAAATTAAAAACCAAAATCCAAAAACCAAAAACCAAAAATCAAAAACTTAAATCTAAAAACCCAACTAAAATCTCATCACCATAATAACATTTTTTCTGGGAATTGGGCCAAACCTGGTGTGGAAATTGACTGAGAAACTTCCATTAACAAAGTACATAATTAATATTAGTTGAATGTTGAACTTTCACTAACTTTTTTGAACATAAACTTTCACTAACTTGGCATATAACTAATATTGAATGTGGAAAACTTCCACTACTTGGTATATAATTTATAATACCTGAGTGTGGGTTTCGACCTAGTAATCTAGAAAAATGGCCGTCGTCTAGGAAATTTGATATCAAAGAGATTTGTATATTTAAAAATTAGTTACATCTATTTCTAACTGAAAATACTAAAAACAAGAAAGCTTAAGGAAAGCATAAATTAGAGTGTTGGGATATAAATTCCGGTCCAAAAGTTATGGCATATTAAGAAAAAAATTATTATTATTATAATTTTTTTTTAATATATGTTAAATTTACGAAAAATAGGGATTATTTGAAAAATACCCTATTTGTGTTTTTAAATTTGAAAAATACACTTCAATTTTTTATTTTTGAAAACTAACTCTTTTTATATGTGATAAGACATATTTGCCCTAAATTAGAAATTATATTTTAATAAATAAAACTTAATTCAAAAATATTGTTATTGCTATTATCTTTAAAATATAATCTAATATCATTAAATGAATAATTGGATAAAAATCTCTCCAAATATTTTCTTAAAATCAAATTAAAAGCTTTATAATATCATAAGAACCTACAATTCACTAGATCTTTTCAAACTAACCAGGTTAATCATAACCATAAACAATTTGATTGATTTAGTTAATTAATAATATGAGTATATGTGGGTTGTAAAGCATGAGTAGTCTACTGGCCTACAGCTGTTCCACGTACTAGATATGTTTCGGAGATGCCTTTGGAAACGTTTTGAGGATGTTTATGTGATAGTTTGGCTATGATTTGATGTCCCTTGTCAAGCCTAGTAATGTTATCCGACTGGAGACACCACGATGACGAGCAATTGTGCCGATGTGTTCATCGATTCTGGTTCTGATATCTAATCAAACCAAAGCAGAATTCACCATTTTTCATGTTCAAACAAAAAACTGGCGTTCCTTAGATGTTTTATAAATATCCTCATGTGATACGGGAAGAAGATGATCTTAAAGGAAGAAGATGACATGCCTTTAAATTATACACATGGATTATTTTATATAGCCTTCTCAATTCACCATAACATTTGTCTATGTGTGTTTTGATCATTATTCGTTTAGAGTTTATAATATTCAACATCATTTTAACATTTTTCTATAATATGGCTTGAAAAAAGTCACGGGGCAGTTCCTGCTTGTCCCATTGCTTAACCTCTCGTGAGCTCCTCAATATCTAAGCCGAAGTGTTTTCTCGTCTTGTAAATACTGGGATATGAGAATATCACTGGCATACTATTATTAGTACTTGTTGATATATCCTGAATTTTGTGAGTTGTTTGCTTTTTTCTATTCTACTCAAATTCAGCAATTCAAAATTCTAATTTGGTGGTCAATCAAGTTTTCATTTTTTAAAATAAGTTGAATATTAGGATAGTTTAAAGAATTTGATAAAGGTAATTTAATCATTTTACGTAGTAGAAAATGTAGTTTCCATAAACATTAAATAACAGTGTATTTTTCAAACTAAAATCCTATTGTGAGGTATTTATCCAAATTTCCCCAAAAAATTAAGGGATCAAACAAAAGTGAAAAGAATAAACTGTTCTTGTAAAATTAATAAGTAGGAAACTATTATGTAAAATGAATAGAATACTGGTCGAATGTGTGAAATGTGTGTAAAATGCTTCTTGTCCCATAATAAACTGTTCTTGTTTTTAGCCTAAAATTGTTCTATTGTTGTTTTTCTGATTAAACATGAGATGTGTCCATGTCGAAACATAGTTGCTCTATGTGGGATTTAGAGCAACCCTTATTCTAAAACTCGGTCGTAGAGCCGATTACTCGACCGAGTATATGTGATGCGAAGGTCGAGCGTAGTGATATGGGCCAAATCGGATGCATTATACGCTGAGCCGCGTCTGAAATTGGCCGGTTTATTAATGAATTCGCCTGGCCCAATTTGTGATTTATGTCTCAATAATTTGTGATATCTCAATAAAATAAGCCTGAAGCTGAGTCATCAAGTTCTTTTGTCTTCTACCTGACACAAAACTAAATTTTTCTCTTTCTTTTTTCTGTTTTTTCTTGAACTTAATTTTTTTTCTTTTGTTCTGAAATAATAATTGCTAAAAACAAACCCTAAATCTCATATAATTTGGTATTTATTTATAAATTATGAACCTAAATATTAATGATAAATTATACATAAATGTATTATATGTATATAAAGTATTATACATAAAAATATAAAAAAATCCTCCCTGAGTATTCCCTGTATTTATTCCGCGTTTCTAATAAATCGCTAGGCACGTGTACACCATACGCGTAGCGCCTAGCGAGTTTCCAAACAAGGAGAGCAACACATAAAGTTACGAATTTGAAATTCGAGGGAAACTGATCCTTAACTTTAACTAACAAGATGATTTAGATATATATTACTAAATCTCATCAAAAATATATCAAACGTTAAGAAAGTATAAAGATAATTCTATTGTGAATATAAAACAAACAATATAATAATAGATTTTAAATATATAATATATATATATATACATAGAAATTATTAATTTATAATTTTAATGAGACTATAAGTTTATATAGAATTTTATAACAAAATTGTTATCTTATTATTTTATCGATTTGTAAATTTTGAATCGGTCTAAATAAGAACCGATGAAATTTATTAATTAAGAAAAAAATTAATTTATTGAATATTAATTTATAGAAGTTCTACTGTATATTGAAAACTACTAGACCATGATTGTTCTATCGTTTCAACGTGTCTATTTATTACTTAATTTATGATTTATGCCCTTTATCATGATGGAGTTAGCCGTTTCTAATCAAAATGCTTCTAGTTAAAATGTTTCAGTACTCATTATGTATGTTTCGAGTCGACATATTGATTGTTTTGTTCACTGCGTAGATACTTGAATTGGGTGTTAAACTTCAGTAGGTACTTCCTACTGATGATACTCGCCGGTGATCATGTGGCCTTATGGTTCACCTCTGAGCACCTATAAAAGAAGGACCAAGATTAAGGAATGGAGGATCCCGTTACTTTCATATCGAACATATATTCTTAATACCTTTGTACTCTCTTGTTAATTGCTACCATTTGACTCTCCACAATTACATCTTCTCATACGATCAAAAAAATATACATTTTTCATACAAGATCTCCTGTAGACATTTGACTATTTAGTTAATTATCATCATGTTAACATAGACTTAAGCCCGAATTTCTGAATCGGATTTTGAGATCCATCACCCCTAACACTTCTTTTTAAGATTCTTTAATAAAGGTTAAAACCAAAGTGACCCAGATAAACAAAAGGTAAAAGCAAATTTTGTGGAAGTTGATATACAACTCAAATACGCGCATCCTCTTAGTTAAACGTGAATAATACTTCGTGAGAAGACAAGATCGTTAGTCAAGCTGGGTGGATTTACCTTTGTGGAAACTTTTTTGTGTATATAAAGAGATGGCCATGACATGGTACTATCACAATTTCCATTTTCGCTTCTTTTCCATTAATGATACTCAATAGATTAAACAAAGCATAAATAAGAAGGATAAGCTCTTGGACCACAATGAGTATCAATCATATGACTCTTTCTTTTCTCTTCCTGTTCATTTTTAATTTTCAAGACGTGATTGCGTTTGCTACAACAGCAGGACACTTGTGTCGTCCGGAACAAAGGAATGTGCTTCTCGAATTCAAGAAAGTGTTTGAGATTCGGATGTCTTCTTCGAAGCTTTGTAATATTAATGGTGGCACTGTAGGCTCTTATCCGAAGACAGAGTCATGGGAAAATAGCAGCGACTGTTGTTATTGGGATGGTATCACGTGTGATGCCAAGTCTAGAGATGTGATCAAGCTAGACCTCAGTTGCAGCTGCCTACATGGCCGGTTTCATTCCAATACCAGTCTCTTTAGGCTTCAAAATCTTCCTTCTCTAAAAACGCTAGACCTTTCTAATAATTATTTATATGGTCAAATCCCGTTCTCAATTGGAACACTCTCTCGCCTCACCTCACTCTCTCTTTCCAATAATCGGTTTTCGGGTCAGATTCTACATTCAACTGAAAATCTTACCCATCTCGCCTTTCTCCGTGTTTCTAACAATCTGTTTTCTGGTCAGATTCCGTTGTCAATTGGAAACCTTTCTCGTCTCACATTTCTTGATCTTTCCTCTAATCATTTTGCTGGTCACATTCCCTTTTCAATTGGAAGCCTTTCACAACTCACGTCTCTCCATCTTTCTGATAATAAATTTTTTGGTGAGGTTCCATCTCCACTTGGAAATCTTTCACACCTCACGTGTCTCGATTTGTCTGGTAATCAGTTTTCGGGTCAGATTCCTTCTTCACTTGGAAAACTTTCATATCTCACCTATCTCCAACTTTTTGATAATCAGTTTTCAAATCAAATTCCATCTTCGGTTGGAAACCTTTCTCATCTCACCTCTCTTGATTTTTCACATAATCAGTTTTCAGGCCAGATTCCATCTTCAATTGGAAAGCTCTCTCATTTAACTTCTCTCGACTGTTATGATAACAGTTTGGTTGGTCAAATCCCATCTTCTTTTTCATGTCTGAACCAATTGACAAACTTGGTTGTTAATTCCAACAAGCTTACTGGTCATTTCCCTGTTGCACTACTAAATTTGACAAAGCTATCCTACTTGTCACTCTCCAACAACCTATTCACTGGAATTCTTCCTCCAAACATCACTTCACTATCCAACTTGTTGTTTTTTTCAGCATATGACAACGCTTTTGTTGGAGCCCTCCCTTACTCTCTCTTCAACCTTCCCTCTCTGACCTCTATTTATTTGACAAATAACCAGCTCGATGGATCTCTTAATTTTGGGAATATATCTTCACCATCGAAGAAGCTACGAGTGTTAAGCCTCGGCAGTAATAAAATCAAGGGTCCAATCCCGAGTTCCATTTCCAAATTAGTCAATCTTGAGGTGCTTGACATTTCCCATTGGAACGCCCATGTTGACTTTAGTATCTTCGCGCGTCTCAAGTCGCTCCAACGTCTTTACTTATCTCATTTGAAGGCAACACCTACGATTGACTTGAATACCATTTTGTCATTTTTCAAGTCTCTCGATTTATTAGATCTCTCAGGAAACCATATTTCAGCCACAAGCAATATTACGGTTCCTTCACAAGTGATAAGTAATTTAAACTTGTCAGGCTGCGGTATTACCGAATTTCCAGAGCTTCTAAGAACCCAAAACTTACTGCAGACTCTAGACATTTCCAACAACAAAATTGAAGGTCACGTTCCTGGTTGGTTATGGATGCTACCAAATCTGGGTTACTTGGATCTTTCCAACAACGCTTTCATTGGTTTTGAAAGACCAACGAAACGCAAACTATCCTCTATCCTGGGCCACCTGTTTGGCGCCAAAAACAATTTCTCCGGAGAAATTCCTTCCCTCATATGTGAGTTGCGCTCTCTAAGAACCCTAGATTTATCAGACAACAACTTCAATGGCTCAATCCGTCTCTGTATGGGAAACCTCAAGAGCACTCTTTCAGTTCTGAACGTGCGTCAGAATCGTCTCAGTGGATGTCTTCCAGGGAATGCATTTGAAAGTCTAAGGTCATTTGACGTCGGTCATAACCAACTAGCTGGAAAGCTTCCGAGATCGTTGGTCAATTTCTCCGCTCTCGAAGTTCTAAACGTCGAAAGCAACGTAATCAATGACACGTTTCCGTTCTGGTTGAATTCTCTAGAAAAGCTGAAGGTTCTTGTCTTGCGCTCCAACGCGTTCCATGGACCAGTCCATCAAGCCTCTTTCCCTAATCTGCAAATCATCGACATATCACATAATCACTTCAGTGGGATTTTGCCATGGGATTATTTTGTGAACTGGAGAAAAATGTCGTCACTTGAGATGGAAAAAGATCGGTCCAATTTAAATTACATAGGGGAGGGCTATTACCATGATTCAATGGTTTTGATGAATAAAGGAATAAAGATGGAGCTGGTGCGCATTCTAGAAATCTACACAGCACTAGACTTCTCTGGAAACAAACTTGAAGGAGAGAT
Source organism: Eruca vesicaria subsp. sativa (assembly GCA_932364175.1). Taxonomy (NCBI): domain Eukaryota; kingdom Viridiplantae; phylum Streptophyta; class Magnoliopsida; order Brassicales; family Brassicaceae; genus Eruca; species Eruca vesicaria. Next base: position 105,290 of record CAKOAT010902931.1, read on the forward strand.
TCCCATGTCCATCGGCTTATTGAAAGAGCTTCACGTGCTCAATTTGTCAAACAATGCTTTCATTGGCCACATCCCATCATCTATGGCAAACCTGACAGCTCTTGAGTCACTTGACGTTTCCCAAAACAAGTTTTCAGGAGAAATCCCACAGGAGTTAGGGAATCTCTCGTTCCTTGCGTACATGAACTTTTCCCATAACCAGCTTGTAGGTCTAGTACCAGGAGGGACTCAATTTCGGAGGCAGGATTGCTCTTCTTTCAAAGACAATTCGGGACTTTTTGGCCCTGCTCTTGACGAAGATTGCAGAGATATCCACACGCCCTCATTGCAACAATATGAAACGCTGGAGGTGGAGGAAGAGGAAGAAGAAGATGTGTTTTGTTGGATTGCAGCTGCAATAGGATTTGTACCTGGCATTGTATTTGGATTAGCGATTGGATACATATTGGTTTGTTACAAAACAGAGTGGTTCACGACTCCTTTTGGCCGAAACAAACATGGAAGCAGAAGCACCACAACTCGTTAGAGAGGTAATGTTCTGAATTTCAGTGAATAAATACTATTTGTTGTTTTTCGAACAAAAAAAAAATACTATTTGTTTTAAATCAAGAAACCAAAGATGAATCAATAAGCGAACTTAACGTATGTGGTTATTTTTGTTTGTGTAGCCTTCTTAAACCCAAGTTGAATCATTGAAAAAGAGAATGAAGCAACTAAAAAATGGACTCTTTAGAAAGAAGCTACGGGAAAACGCATTACTCTGTTTTTAGTATGCTCTTTTTCTCGGTTTTTAGCTTGGTTGCTCTTTTACTTGTTTTTAGCTCGGTGTGTTATATCTTTTATACTGTTTTTATCCAATATTTATGGTTCTCTGTAATTGAACAATGAACATCTCTGTATTCAAAGCACAAACTTATATTCTTTATTAGACGGGCATGAATTCACAGAGCTACTGATGTTCTGTCCCAGTGTGTGCGACTAAAAATTTTATATATAAAAAAAACAGATTACAAATTAATCTATTATTTATTCTTTTTTGAATGTCTGCCAACTTTTTTTTAAAACACCTCATTCTTAATACTATTTTTCATGTTTATCTTAAATACATTTAATTTTGATTTAAAAAAATGAAAAACTATAAGAAATAAAAATTATGTGTTTATTAAGAATGTTACTATAAGAAATACATAATTAAATTTAAAATGAAAAACTATAAGAATGTTGAATTTTTTTTTTAAAAAAAGTATAATTCAAAAACTATAGAAAATATATATTTTATTAGATATTTAAATAATTATGGAAAATTTTCTTTTTTACCTTTCATTTGGTATTCATATTTATCTTCTTTAAATAGATTTTTTCCAAGTTATTTAAATATGAGATTTCATGAAGGAGGCGAAAGAGATTTCTATCATTACTTTATAAATATACAACTATAATAATTATTTAGATAAATAATAAAAAAAAAAATTTTTATAGTTTTCAAATTATATGTTTTCAAACTAGATTTGTTTTAATAAATTTTCTTTTCTGAAATTTTTTATTCAATTTTCTCTGAAATTGGATAATTCTTTTAGAAATTATTTTTATACTTTTTCAAAAAATATTTATTTATTAAATAATTCTCATCCTATAAATCTAAACCGTAAATATATATAATATATAATCCTAGAGTTATAAATATCTTTTGTCTCTTTAAAATTAAGGATAAATGTAGTGAGGTAAACATGAAAATTGTTACAAAAAATGTGGTATTTTAAGAAGAATCTCAATGATTGTTTATATTTATATGATTATAAAGTACATATAGAAGGTTTTTCTGCGTTTAATGAAAATTGTATTTAAGAAAAGGTCTCTTTTAATAAAAATAAACATGAGTAGTAGTTCAAACATGGGTTAAAAATATATTTCCCCATTATTTTGGTATCATAACACAATCAATATTTTTTTCTGACAATAAACAAATATATCAACACAGCTGACACATTTCATAAGTATTTATATTTATATATTTATAGAGCAATAGGATAAATGTATTTTGTCAGAATTCATCTTAAACACACACACACATACACACATACACATGTATATATATATATACTAGGGGTGTGCTTGCGCTACGTGCAGGTTGTTTTACATTTGTGTTATTCGGAGTTGTTAATTATTATGTGTTTACTATTGCGGTACCTTAAATCCACCTAATGATATTGTATATGGTGTTGTTGTTGCTGTACTTTATTAATGTGATGTGATGGACTCTTCCGAGCTTATTAATTTTTATGTATAGTGCAGTAGTAATTTTGTTTGTTTCAGATTGAGGACGTTTGCGAATTGTTAGAGGGTAGTTGTGTGTTTTATGGTATTCTTATTGCGGCTAATGTAAAAAAATATATGTGTTCGAATTTCGATTGATATAAGTTGGGAGATGTGTCCGTATAAGTGATCTGCAGCCTAATGTATCACTTGAATAATTTGGTGAGAGCTCGATCTTCATGCTAATCATTTTAAATTAGCAATGATGTATACCGCCAGAGTCTTTTAGAGCAACTGTTGGGAAAAACAAGTAGTTGCATAGTAAGAGAAATATGTCCTCTAAGATGTAACTTGATTATAAAGAAAGTATAGTAATTATTCACTATAAACTTAAATCTTGACATGTATCACAGACGTATTTTAAACAAAGGGGACTTCATAAATTGAAGTTTATATAATACTATATACTTTTAAAGAAGTCATAATTTTCATTTAATGTAATTTTTAAGCATTTAACGTTGGCGTCAAATAACCTGAAGTATGTGTATAGACATCCCTCGAATAGTAACAGTTTTATGAAGCTTGAATTGTATTGAATGTCCTAAAACACTTGTAGATTTTAAAAACTTTCACTAAATGTGTCTACTACGGAGTTAATTGGCAACTCTAGGGGGTGTTTTGTTTTCCACTCAGAACTATGACTTGCGTGCCTTCTTCTGGACACCCTCATATGGACCAGGTTAGGTTTGGTTGATACTGGACAGCTTTCAACTGTAACAACTGAGGAAGGTTCAGTGTTCATCACCAGACTCTCCTCAAGTTCTGCTACCACCCCAGCTGCTAGCCTCTGCAGCAGAGCTAGTTAGTTTTTTTTTTAACATAAGGTGTCAGCCTTTTATATAGTTATTAGCTGCTCCAATATAGCTCGTGTTATAATTAAACATTTCATAGTAAGATGAAAAAACATAAGTTTTAAGTTGTTTTTTTTTTTTTTTTTTTTTTTTTTTTTTTTTTTTTTTTTGAAACACAAGTTTTAAGTTGTTTGTAATGGAAATACAGTAAGTAAAAAAGTATTATTTTAGTCACCACACTCATCTATTTGTCTCGCAAAAAGTAACAAATCTGAACAATTTCAATTATTTCTCAACAACTCCAGTAGATCTTATTCTTAATCTGATTGATCCCATTACTTTTTTTTTTTGAAAGAATGTTCAATTAATTTAACCGAAAAACAAATACAGTTTACAACCGAAATTGTTAGTTTGAGTCTGAAATGAAAAAAAAAAACAAAAGCTTTACAGTAGAGAGATTGATTATCTAATAGAGAACCATGTTCCCTTGGTAAGCTGAGTTGCGCCAATGATCCATGCTGGAGATGCGGAAGCAAGCTTGTGATCTTCCCCAAACCTTCTGTTATTGCGTTCCTTCCACAGCATATAAGGAAGCTTGAAAGACATACCAAAGAAAGAACAGGTCCAGCTTGCTTCGTTGTTTTAGTGAGGAGTGGAACTATGTCTTCCCAAACATTAGTGTGATCCCATTTTTTTTATCAAATTTAGCCATGGTTTGGTAGCGACTCTTGTTTCCAAGCTGACCTCAACTAATCATATTGACCTAATCACATTCATCACCTTTTGCAATCTTCATCTTTAGCTTTGCCTACAACCATCAATGTAGAAGGTTTACATTGGTGTTGCAGAGTTGAAAGAAAAAAACTACCTTTATAGATCATCCTTCAATGTAGTACTCCATCACAATAGAGTAGAGTTAAGAGTTGAAAGAAAAAAACTACCTTTATAGATCATCCTTCAATGTATTACTCCATCAAAATAGAAGATGGCAGTACACGTCAATTGAAGTTTCCATATCCATATGGAATATATCTACAGAAGTTCCAGAAACCTGGAATGCACGCATCTGAGGAAACAAAATATTAAACTATTCAGCAAGTGTTCTTAAACCTGAAGCGGAAAAATACTACACAAGCACGTTAGGTACACGACAGAGAATGTGGGGAATCTCCAGCGTGTCTACGCCGCCGAGTGTTGTCAGCCAAGCTCGACCCGACGAGAATTATTGATCCGTGAATGTCTCAGTTTGGCCAATATCGAACCTAGGCATATCAAGGTCTGGTTTTAAAACACAAAAAGGTAAATAGTCAGTCAAAAGGAGAAAGTGATAAATTGTTAAAAAGAAGACCAAAAAGGTTATTGTTCAGCCCACAAATGATTCGTTCATGGCTTGCCTCATGTCCTCATCCATACTCTGTTATATATTTATGGAAAAGTTGTTCATAGCAGCATCTACATTTAGCTTGTTATCTTCTCCTGCACAATCGGAAACGATAATTAGAAATCATACATAGTAAAGTAAAGCGACGCCTCTGAAACTAAAAGAGGAATCTGTTTCTCCACTTTAACTTGTAGCTTGTTCCAATCTTATCCTAGCTAGAAGATGTATATACGTCTGGGACCTCGGCTCTTTGACAAGAATAAAACAAAAAAAAATAATTAATGAAATCAGATTAAGTTGGGAATGAAGAGGTGGGATATGTAACTTAAGTTTTCTAAGGCAAGTGACCTCAAGTGAAAAATGGAAACAACTTACCGGTGAAAACTGGGATGAGACGGCACAAAGAAAACAGATTGGTTTTGGGTGACAATCTTCATCCCTCCTAACTCTGATGGTGCTCGAAAGATATGGTAACGACATCACGGAGATTTTGAAGAAAACAAATGTTCCATGCTGATGGAAATCTCCATATTTTTCTCTGATAGTAATGAGGTGGTTGCAGTCTCAAGGGATGTTATCTTTTTGTTAGTTAGTTTAGATATTGCTATTGGATCGAAGTTCATGAAAACATCCATGTTTAAAGAAAGCAAAATCACTTAGAGATTCAAGCCCGTAAGAAGATGTTACCATAAGAATTTGATTTTACTTACATAAATAATTGTTTTTGGGAAAGGATGTCTTTACGCATTAGAACCAGACAGGCTTAACAACTCGAAAAGTTTCATGGAAATTGAATTTAACAAATAAGAGCGTTTATAATCCAGAAACAGCATCTCTCAGCATGCTAAGCAAAAGAGAGTTCATCATGGACGGGAACTCCACACTCTCAATCGTTGAAACTGGAAAGCAATGTAAGATTGGTCTATAACATGAATGAAGAATTAAGAATCAAAATCATAGATTAAGTCATAGAAGAAGAAATAATCTCAATATAGATCTCTGGATCATATTAGTAAATCAGAATTGCAAATTCTAACTAATATGCAAAAGCGATTATATATACCTACAAAACTGGAAACTATCAATAACAGAGATTGAGAAAACATTATTACCAGATTTTGGGACTATCTTCTCATATATCTCCTCCGTCAGATCCCTTCTCAATGAAGGTGAAGATCTTGGCCCAATAGAACGCTAACTCTCTTCCCGCTCAACGACGACGCCTCCTGCGAATACCATGCATTCATCGAGATACCTTTTCACCTCAGATTGAAGGGCTTAGAGGCAAAATTGCAGCGTTTAAGTAACTGGAGATGCTGAAAAGTGAGCTCTAGCGATTTATCAGCCTCGGCTTCTCTGAAGATGTAGATGAGGGTGTGTAACGGCAAAGAAAAGATCAAAGAGAAGAAACAACGAAAACGTAAAAAATAATGGGCCTCTAACACACATTAAACCGATCCCAACATCAATCAGAAAACCGAGAAAGACAAACCACTTTTAACCGAGAAGGGGCAGCTAAAATTTGATCGGTTTAATTTGATTATGGGTGCTGACATGTCATTTTTTGCCTCTATCACAAATGCTGAGGTGGACATCCTAAGAAGGGAGAAAACTCTTTTTTATTGTATAAGATAATGAGAAATTCTCTAACCTTTTTAGTTTATTTTCATCAAAATAGTCTTCAAGAAGGAAAATGACCAAAATAAGTTTTTTTTTGTCATCAAACAAATAGACTCATATAGACTCTGCAAACCAAACCGGTAGCTCTGTATCCATGTGGACAACGAAAGACGATTGTTTCCTCGCACTACGTGCTAGACTGTCCGCCCGTGAATTTAGTATCCTTCGTACATAGATGATTGTCGAGCTGTGGAAACTCCCTTTAAGCGTCTTGATATCTTCCAGATAATTTGCAAAGGCTGGCCATTCATCTGGTTCCGAAACCATCTTCACCAATTGAGAACAATCTGTTGCAAACGAAACATGATATTAACGCAAATTCTTCATACTCTCCATTGCCCAAATAAGCGCTTCCACCTCAGAATGAAGAGGTGAGAGACTGGCTCTAACATTTCTTGCTCCCATTAAACCCGCAAAACCTTCAAGGGTACTATACCAACCATGTCCATCAAACACATCGTTATCTTTCCATGAACCATCAACAAAACACCAACGCCCTGATGTAGATGGTATGGTCGCCACTACCCCTGTCTTTACAGTTTGACTTACTTTGACTTGGGCTTCCGCCCACCGAGTGGATTCTGTCTCCGCCAATGTGAGTGTGTCCTTAGGGTCAACATACAAATTGCTAAAAGTTTTGCTATTTCGTCCTTTCCAAATGTACCACAATATCCATGCGAAGTGATGATCTTCCATCTTAGGAAGAACCCGCGAAAATAAATGGTCAATTTTAGTAAACAGTGACCCTGTAGGGAAAGTTAATGGATTCGAAGGAATCCTTGACAATGCCCAAACTTGGCGTGCTGGTGGACATTTAAAGAAAATATGGTTAACCGATTCTTCTGCAGCACCGCATCTGTCACAACATAAATCACCATTTATACCGCGTGCCTGTAGATTTTTCTTAACCGCAATGCAACCCAAAAAGCAATTGCCATAGGAAATGTTTTATCTTGGGAGGACACCATACCTTCCAGCAAAATACTTTTGAAGCGTCCAATGTGGGTCCTTGATACTCAGTTGGACTTCCTTTTTCCGGGTACACCCTTTCAACTTGATATCCTGACTTAATCGTGTATTTTCTGTTCTTAGTAAAATGCCATCCATCCCTCTCTGTCATCTGTATCCTGCTAAGTGGAATACTTTCTATTATTTTCGCATACTGGGGGTCTACTATAGCTCGAATCACCGGCATATTCCAAGTCCTCATTTCTGCATCAATGAGAGAATCCACTGTGAGATCCGGAGAAAATTTTTGTTGATTTTTGTTGGCTGGTCTCGGGCGAGTGGTTGGGAGCCATGGATCATTCCATAGCGAGATAGATGATCCTGATCCCACCCGTTTGATAAGTCCTTTGCTAATCAGAGATCTAGCTGAGATCATACTCCTTCAGCCATTGGACGGAGAATATGATCGGATCGGTTCTAAAGGTGACGCATTCCTAAAGTACCGACCTTTGAAGACATGAGAAAACAAGATATTTGGTTTCTCAATAAGACGCCATAACTGTTTCCCAAGCATTGCCATGTTGAAATCCTCTAGGTCCTTAAAACCTAAGCTTCCTTCATCCTTATCTAGGCATAATTTTTCCCATGATTTCCAATGCATTCCTCTTGTGCTCCCCCCAGGGCTCCACCAGAATTGTGCTACTACGCTTGTTAGCTTCTTTGTGGTTGCCTTAGGTAACCTGTAGCAGGACATCACATGATTTGGTAGCGCTGTAACCACTGATTTGATGATTACTTTTTTCCCTCCCTTCGTAAAAAACCTAAATGTCCATCCATTGACCATTTTGTTTAATCTTCCATGTACAAATCCAAATACTTGTATCTTAGATCCACCCAAACTTTCTGGTAATCCTAAATATGTTCCAATGCCTCCTATATTTTGAATTCCTAGTATATCTCTTATCTCTTGTCTGTTCTTTTCCCCAATCCTATGGCCAAAGTGAATTGAAGACTTCTGGAAATTTATTAATTGACCTGAGACCGCCTCATATTCCTTGAGTATGGTGAGTATAGTTTGACACTCCTCCGGTTGCACCTTACAAAAGAAGAGACCATCATCAGCAAAAAGAAGATGAGAGATTGCTGGACACGCTCTAGCAACCTTCATTCCTGCTAAACGCTTTTGTCGCTCCGCTTTTTTAATATTAGTAATTAAGGCCTCCGTACACATGATAAACAAATAAGGAGACAAAGGATCCCCTTGTATTAATCCTCTCTGCAGGATAATGGAACAAGTATTGGAGTATCCTTGGAGTTCTTGGAGGTGATTGGATGCATTTGAGGTCCAAAAGAAGAGTTTGAAGTAATCATTGGACAATTAGGGCGGGAGCGACGTGTTAGAGCGACCCCATGACGTCGCTCCCAATCCAGAGCGACCCCCAGAGAGAAACGCCAGGGTTGCTCGGCCTTTTGACACTCGGTTGCAGGAGGAGGTCCTGGAGAGACGTCTTGGAGCGACGTCCATAGGTCGCTCCCAGCCAGAGCGACCTCCCGGAGTGAGGAACCTAGGTCGCTCGCCTTTTTATCAAATCCGGAAGACGAAACAGCCCCTGGAGCGACGTTTTGGAGCGATGACCCTAGCTCGCTATAGATCCAGAGCGACGTCTTGGAGCGACGCGTCCAGGTCGCTGCGCGTTTTGTTTTGACGAAAAATTGTGTTATTTCAGGTACCTTTTGGTCATTTGTTTCATGTTTTTACACTTCCTTTAAGTACTCTATTGTAGCCTACGAGGCAGTAATCTTTGATCTAGAGGAGAAAATACAAAAACCTCTTAGAAAGGTTCTTCTCTTTTGAATCATTTTCATTGTTCTTGTGATCTTCTTTATTTCATTGCATTATCTACTTATCTTTTACATGATTAAACTTAAATCCAATATGGGTTTGAGAGGAATCATGAAGATTAGTGAGTAATCCACCTTTGAATTCATGGGTTAGGGAGATTAAGGGTGATTAGGCTAGAACTAGGATGCTTAGTGTAGCTTTCTCTTATTCCTTACTAGTAGAGTATTCTTAATGCATCTTTTGAGTTGGCCTCTCAAAGGTTGAGCTTTAGGCATTTCCCACCTTACAAGGTGTTTGATGAAATGTCTGTGTCAACTCTGCTAAGCTTTTAACATACTTTACCAAAGACATTTGTTGTTAAAGGTGTTAAGATGGCTAATAGACTTGTTCTTAAAGATTACTACTATAACATTCAACCGAAGACATTTGATGTTTGAGTTATGTTGGTAAATGAGAATTCATCTAGATATAGAGTTTGTTTAGAGATGTATCTAGGCTTAAGGTTGATAGTTTAATTGATCATTTGCCATCCTTAGTTCGAAGTTTGATCACCCAAGGTCTAATCCCTACTCCCATGAGTTCTCCTTTCTCTTAATCAAAGAATTTATTTTAATTATTGCTTTTCTTATTCTTAATTATAGTTTAAAACTACCATTTATTCGATTGCACTTCGATTAAGTGAGTACTTGCATTCTCAGTGCTTTAAAAATCCCTTAGAATTGGTTCGACAATTATTAATACTACAACATTTGTCTTAGGAGCCTTGAAAACTCATAACTTCAATTTGGTGCCGTTGCCAAATTCTGAGTAGATTTAAACATTGAGATTTAGTCACTTTCTTGAAACTAAGTCATTTTTCTTTTATTTTGTTACTAATTCATCATCTTCATCTCTCTTTGGATTTCAGATGTATGAACTTGAGGAGTAAAGGCACAACAAACATTGTTCCAAGAGTTGCAGATATCAGAGCGTTTGAAAGAGATAGCAAGACAGAGAAAACAAGCAGAGCAACAAGCTCACTTACAGAGATTGGAAACTGATATGGAAGACCCACCACAAGGAGTTAACAACCATGTACAACCCCTGCCAGTACACACACCGCGCCCAGCTCGACGCATTGGTACCTACGACCGCCCAAACCTTTATGGAAATAGGTTGGGAATCCGAACACCAGCTGTGGAGGCTAACAACTTTGAGGTCAAATCAGAACTCCACAACGTGATCGAGAACAACAAGTATCATGGCTTGCCCGTAGAAGATCCATTTGATCACTTGGATAAGTTTGACAGCTACTGTGGGTTTTCAAAAACCAATGGTGTGTCCGAGGATGCCTTCAAGCTCAAGATATTCCCTTTCTCTTTGGGGGACAAGGAACGTCAGTGGGAGAAGTCTCTACCTAGTGACTCCATCACCACCTGGGATGAATGCAAGTGAACATTCTTCTCTACCTCAAGAACTGCTAAGCTGAGAAATGAGATCTCCAGTTTTCAACAGAAGAACTTGGAAGGATTCAGTGAAGCCTGGGAGAGATTCAAAAGCTACCAAGCTCAATGCCCACACCATGGATTCTCCAAGGAGAGCTTACTGAGTACATTCTACAGGGGTGCTCTTCCTAAGTACAGAGCAAGATTGGATACTGCTAGCAATTGGTTCTTCTTGGGAAGATCTGAGGAAGATGGAGAGGAGCTGGTTGATAACATGGTGAAGAGTGACGCAGTCTACATTGGAGATCATGACAGAAGCAATAGAGGTGATGACAAGCAGACAAGGAAAGAGCTCAAAGCTCTGCAAGATAAGATAGACATCCTCATTGCAGAAAAATCTACTCAAGAGCAGCTGAACTTTGTTGGTAACACAAACCAAGAACCACAACCTATGACAAATGAGGTTGACAGAATAGAAGGTCAAGAAGAGTTGTGTTTCATCAACAACAATGGTAGTTGATACAAGAAGGAACCCAATTTCCGTTACAACAACTATCCACAAGGAGGGTAGCAGAGGAACAACCAGCAAAGCAGCTATCAGCCTCAGCAAAACCCACCTTCTGGTTTCACCAACAAAGGGAACCAATCTTCTCAACCGCAAGCTAACACTTCTACCTTTACTCCTCTGAATACTAGCACTGATTCTCTTCTGAAAAAGATCTTGGAGTCTCAGACTAGAAGTGAAAAACATGTTGGTTATGAGCTGAAGAACCTTCACGCCAAGATTGATGGGAGTTACAATGACCTCAAAAACAAGTTCCGGGCTTTGGAGAACTAGTTTTCTTCTCTAACTTCCACCCCTAAGCGCCCAGGGAAAGACCATTGCAATGTTGTCATCCTTGCTGCTATCTCTGAGATTGAATTGAAAGATCATGAGAAAGAGGTAGATGAGATTGAAAGACTATTCTATGAATTTGAACTTGTGCAGGATGAGAGACAGATTGTAACCAAGGCTGATGCTCAGGTTGTAGAGAAGGTTGAGAAAGAGGTTGTGCAGCCAGTTGGAGTCAAAGCTGAGATATCTCCTTATGACAAGCTCCCATTTCCAAAGAGGGTCATCACTAAAGCTCAAAAGAAGGTAATCTCCAAGTTCAGGAAAGACTTGAGTGATGTTGGAGTTAAACATCCAGAACTTATTACAATGTAAGAGGCCTATGTCCAAATGATGCTCATCAAGGACATTTTAGATCACAAAGAAAAAGTAGCAGAGCTTCTAGACATCTCTACATCACTGATTGATCCACAAGTCCCTCCAAAGTCTTTCCCTAAGCTTGAGTCACAAGGGAAGTTCACACTGTCTTGCTTCTTTCGTAAAATCACCATGAATGATTCTCTTGTGGATAATGGTGCCAATGTCAATGTGATCTCAATGGAAATGGCGAAGAGTCTTGGTATTGAAAACATGGAGCCAAACACATCTTCTCTCATGTTTGGGGATTCATCTTCTACAACCCCCATTGGCCTCATCAAGGACTTCCCTTTGAAGATTAGAGCATGCACAATCCCTATAGACCTCACAGTCCTGAAGATGGCAACTGAGAAGAGAGTTCCTTTGATCCTTGGCACTCTATTCCTCACAACAGTTGGAGCATGTATTGACTTCCCAAACAAGAAGGTCACACTCCTCAATGTGAACAAGGCTGTCTCTTATCCAATCCAGTCTCCAATGGATGTTGGGTATTGTGGAACACTCACTTGTAAAGACACATCCATTAAAAAGACCCAAGCTGAAGTGACTGTAACTGAGAACAAAATCTTGCTGGCCAGTCTTCACAAGGGTTGCGTGTAGAGCACTTGGAAAGTGCTAAAAAGGAGGGGGTGAGTGGAGAAACAAAGAATGCTCATGACAGGAAGAAGATGCCACACACCCTTACTCCCCACCCAATTAAGCTCAAGGATGGAACCATTGAGTACAAGATCAAGTGCAAAGGAATGTCTAAGCCATTCTCTACTGCAAGAGCCACCATCACTCTTGAGGGTGAGAAGGACCCTCCTTCTCACTAACTAAATGAAAAGGTAGTCAAGCTAGTGACTTAAAACAAACTCACTTGGGAGAAAGTCTGTTGGGCCCGAATTTAGCCCGTTAGCTGAATTAATGGGCTGAATAGTCGAAACCGATTACGAGGCATTACGAGCCCATTAGAAAGCCTTCCCTCAAACAAGAATCAAATGAAATCGTTACCTATCGATAAAGACAGGTCACGAACAAAAGACTCGGGACCTCGTTTACAAACAGCTAACGAGAAACAGCTCCGGGAGAACGTGCAAGACTTAGTCAAGAGGAAGCTGTTGCAAATCCCGCAACTCATGGAGATAATCTTGGAGGCATCGCCGGGAGAAGTTGGACGTGACCTAGTGCTATATAAAGAAGAGAAGAGATCAGAGAGGTGGATTCGATTCATTCAAGATAAAAAGACTCTAATACACTTTGTTCTTAATCATCTCAATCAATCATTGTTCTTTCTATTAGATCGTTGAGATCATCCTTGTAAATTCTTTTATCTTCAAAATCAATATAAACAAACGTATTCATTCATACAAGTTCCAACAAGATTCAGCCCACGATTATCTTTTCCCAATCTAAACCTAACCTAAACTAGAGAGTGAGTTTTACCCCTCACATTTTGGCGCCGTCTGTGGGGAAGTGATAATTGAATCCTTCACTCCAAAACTTGAGAATGGATCCTTCCAACCAGGCAACGAATCCATCCATCCCGGATCCCGTGATCCAGATCGACGGATCACCGAACAGAAGAGACCCGGACCCTCAGGATCCGGAACCTCAATCTGCTGACCTTCGATCCGAGCAACAGCCTCCGGCTGATGCTCAACCGAACCGAACTGGGATAGCTAACCCAAGGTCTTCCAGTGGAAACAACACCGGGGCTACGCTCCCTGGAAACCCTCAACGCCAACACACTCCGCATCATTCGGAAGCTCAGCTATCCGAAATGCGCCGAATGATGGTGCAGTTGGTAGAAAGAGCTCAAGACAATGAGCGTACCTTGCAACAGCTAACTGCCCGGCAGCAACGGTTCGAAGAGGTGACTAGATCTCTAACTGAGACAACTCATCCGTCACAACGTCAAGGCTCAGGAATCGCCTTTCGAGATCGACTCACCGAACCCACGTTCCCTCGCGGACGCTTGAACTTTTCCCCCGAAAGCATTGCTCATAATGGGCAAGAGCCTGTTCTCCGGACACCTCATACCGGGACAACCCCAGTATTTAGTCCACCTATAACCAGTGCTATGGGAAGTAACATAACGACGACTAGCTCAACACCCAATAGGGTTCTCGAACACAGCACCCGATTGCCACCTCCGCCACCTATTTTTAGGTCCGGAGAAGGAATGTCTCCCCCTCCTAGAGGCAGGGCACCGACTTCAGCTTACCAAAATGGAAGCGCGACCCCTAACCGAGACAACCCGAGGACGGAAGCTGATCCAACAGCTCACCCCCCCCCCCCGGGTCACGTCCCTCAAGGTGGCTCTAGAGCTAACGAGCGATTTAGTCCACCTAACGCTTGGGGCAACGGCAACACTCGACTCCATCAAGAATCTTCTCATCAGATTCCTCGCGAAGATCCAACTGTCCTTCCTCTAGAGGGACCTGAGGCTATTCGCCGATACATGGAGCAAACTCACGCAGCCCTGCAGAAGCTGAATGCTCAAGTGCGTAAAGCAACAAGCTCAGGTCCCGAAATCGAGAGCCTGATTGAGGAAACCCGTGGAACCCCATTCACAGATAAAATCGCTAGCTCTTACATAAGAGATACCCGAAAAATTAGAATCCCCGAATATGACGGGACCTCGGACCCCAAGGCTCATTTGAGAGCCTTCCGCTTAGCTATAGTGAAAGCACATTTCACAAGAGAAGAATGCGAAGCAGGTTAT
>CAKOAT010902931.1:121639-143570 GCA_932364175.1 Eruca vesicaria subsp. sativa
AATCAGGTCACGCTGAACCTGAACCTGAGGTCTTAAAATCCTACTATCTAGAATCAGGTCACGCTGAACCCGGACCTAAGGTCTTAAAATCCTACTATCTAAAAACAGGTTCCGGAAAACCCGGACCTAAGGTCTTAAAATCCTGCTATCTGAAAACAGGTTCCGGAAAACCCGGACCGAAGGTCTCAAAATCCTACTATCTAATAACAGGTTCCGGCAAACCCGGACCTAAGGTCTTAAAATCCTACTATCTAAATTCAGGTCACGTCGGACCTGAACATCCTTTAGATGAGTCCAAGTCCCAAATAAATCCGAACCTGGAATCTTAAAATTCCACCATCCGAGTCAGATATTGACAAACTCCAATATCAAGGTCCCGAAATCCTTAACCGAGTCCAAGGTCTCGAAGCATGAGATAAACGAACATAGGCTCTTTGAAGAATCCAACCGAAAGTTTCAAAACCATTAGCTTGAAGTATGACTAATCCCGAACAAAGTCAGGTCTCGACAACCTAATCTCAAAGCCTCGTGTAGAGAGGTAACGTAACCTATTCTAGAACTCTTTGTTCGAGGGAATAAAGAATCATATTCAGGAACTTGAATCTGTACTAAGGGATTCATCGAAATAAAAGACAAAATGTTCATTAGTCAAATGACTTAGAGAAAAGCCGGGATAAAATAAAGGTTTAAAAGCCTCCCCAGGCTATTTAAATTCAAAGATCCTAAACGCAGAAAGGTTTAAAGACCTCCTCAGGTCACAAGTCTTAAACAAAAGAAAGAAAACCAAGCAGATGAAAAGTCTGGGAAAACATAAAGACATAACATAAAAAAGAGAAAGAGGAAGACATCTAGACTTCCATATCATCAGCATCCTTCCCTTCATCTTTTTCTTCCTCACTTGCAATCGGCTCCTTAGCCAAGGATCCATCACCCGTACCTTTCTCACCATCACCTACGACTGTCTCAACTGGGTCTGAAGCCAGATTTACCAGACCAAAATTAGAACCATATCCTCCGGAAAAGGAAAGATTAAACGTGTTGATCTCAAAAGTACCTGAGCTCTCTGAAATCTGAGGAAGGGACAGCTTGCTTACTGAAAAGTCTGACACCTGAGCCTTCTCGTACGCAGCGGTANTGTTGCTCGGCAACTCTCTTGGCAGCCTCCAGCTCGGCTATCCTTCTTCCTTTCACTTGAAGGTCAATAACTTGACTCTCGATCTTCCCAGCCTGAATATCGGCCTTCGAGCCAAGCCTTTCTACCACACTCTCGAGCTCAGCAACCTTAGCTCGAGATTGATCGAGCTCCTCTTTAGTAGCCTTCACCATTTCAGTCACCTGAGCTAATTCCCCTGCTCGGGGAGCGTTGTTGATCGTGTCCTCCAAACTCAATTGGACTCGGTTGATGGCCCCAGCTAGCTGAAAATGAAACAAACCAGCTTTCAGTCAACAATTTCACTGAAAGGAACAGACAAAATAATTTTTGAGATCTCTCACCTGACCCATGCAATGAGCGACCTCCACGTACTCTTCTCGGTTAGTCATGTTGTTAATCGCAGGAAGAGAACAACCAGTCCTCTTCATATGCCTCATCAAAGTGGCCAAACCCCAAGGATCTTCCAAGACAGAGCCGGGTTTCGAGTGGGTAAAACTCCACCCCACGGTTCCGCCCCTCGAAGAGGAGGAAGAAGACCTAGACGGTATGTCCACTTGGTCAACCCGAGACCTCTTAGGTCTGGGAGGCTCGATCTCGGAAGACTCCTTAATCACTTAAAGGTCGGTTTCCTTGGTCTGCGCATCAGGTTTGGGGGCAACCTCCTGAGCCTTTGAGGCATCAACAGCAGCGGTATCCTTGATCACAAGAGAAGCTCCATCATCGAGAACATCTCGCACCTGATTGAGAAAAGAACCCCCTTGGTTCTTCTCACTTCCTCGAGAAGAGCTGGCTGCTTTAACTGCTTTGCCCCGGGAGCGGTAAGACGGTTGAAGAGGCATCTTGGTTTGTTGGGTTTTCTCGGTCTCGGAGGTACTAGCTTCCGTCGAGATAGACACGATCGAGTTACCTTCGGAAACTGAATATAAAAAAAAAAAGAAAAAAATTATTCGAAATCAAATGGTTCTGAATGTATAGTCATTACATTTGGAAAGAAAGATAGAGCCGACTTACTTTCTAAACCTGCAGCTGGGATAGGATCCAGAAATGAGGCTCCGTATCGTTCAGGAAACCTGGCTGCTCCTATGCGTGAGGTAGTAAAGGCTCCCCACATACAAGGGCTCTGCTTTAGCTTACGATACAAAGCTCTAGTAAGCTTGTTAGTAAGCTTGTCGGGTTCTTCAATGTCTTCCAAAAAAAAAGAAAAAAGAATCAACGGTTAATGAAACATGTGGAAAGGAAGCAAACCACACAAATACATCCCTAGAAGACCCTAACCGGAGGCATCAGACCAAGAAACCCTTAGGGTACGACCCACAGGAACCGTCAAAGGGTCAATCTTAACATAAAAGTATTTCTTCCTCCAGTCGTCATCACTGCCGGAAAACTTAAAGAGGCCCAGCTTGGGTCGGCCGGGTAAATAATAAGTGCCGCTACCGCCATCTTTTGAGGCACTCTCCTTAATCGTGTAGAGGCTCATTAGGTCACGGAGACCAACGGCAACCCCCTCTTCCTTAGCTCTGGTGATGAAACCATTAATCACCCGAATAACCGAGGGAGAGAGCTGGGAAAGAGCTAACTGGTAATGATCGAGAAGATCCAATAGGAGATCTGGAAGCGGGAATCTGAGATGACATTTGGTGATGTACTTCTCGTGAACGCAGAACCACCCTTCCGGAGCAGTCTCCGGAGTCTCGTCGGGTTTACAGGCCTTGGCTAAATCCTTCTGGCCTACGGCCTGAACCATCAGGTTAACAACCTCTTGGTTCCTCAGCAAAGAAGGCACGTGAGATCCGAAGAGGGTGCTCCCACCTGAGCCATCATTTTTCTTCGTTCTCTTGGAGACTCGTAGAGCAATCGAGTCCCTACCCTTCTTGCTCGCTTCGCCCTTTTTCATCTTCTCACCGATTTCCAGTTTAACCTTCATAAGCTGAGCACCGGAGGCAGGAAGTTCAGTTTCTCCGGTACCTTCCTTATCTTTCGTCATGATAGTAAATGGAGGAAAGTAGAAAAAAGCAAAGAAATCGAAGAAAGGTTCGGATGAAAACTTTTTCAAACTATGGATTCCTAGAAGTATTAACGGGAACAAATATAACCGCAGTAAATTAAAGAAGANAAGTGAACAGTTACCTGGGGAATCAAATCGAGACGTGGGGTGGTGGAGAAACAGCGCAGTTAATAACCGCAGCTTTATATCACGTCCAGCCTCGAAAATCGGGATTGAAATTATTCAAAATATATTAATCCCTACCGTTGATTTAACCAAACGAAATCCAGGCCGTAGAATTAAGGTCACGCGAATCTTCGAGTGTAATAATTATCTCGAGGAACAAGAGGTCAGGCGGTTACGCTGTAGCTTCCGAGAAAAGAGATCTTATCTCGAAAGCTGGGGGCAACTGTTGGGCCCGAATTTAGCCCGTTAGCTGAATTAATGGGCTGAATAGTCGAAACCGATTACGAGGCATTACGAGCCCATTAGAAAGCCTTCCCTCAAACAAGAATCAAATGAAATCGTTACCTATCGATAAAGACAGGTCACGAACAAAAGACTCGGGACCTCGTTTACAAACAGCTAACGAGAAACAGCTCCAGGAGAACGTGCAAGACTTAGTCAAGAGGAAGCTGTTGCAAATCCCGCAACTCATGGAGATAATCTTGGAGGCATCGCCGGGAGAAGTTGGACGTGACCTAGTGCTATATAAAGAAGAGAAGAGATCAGAGAGGTGGATTCGATTCATTCAAGATAAAAAGACTCTAATACACTTTGTTCTTAATCATCTCAATCAATCATTGTTCTTTCTATTAGATCGTTGAGATCATCCTTGTAAATTCTTTTATCTTCAAAATCAATATAAACAAACGTATTCATTCATACAAGTTCCAACATGATTCAGCCCACGATTATCTTTTCCCAATCTAAACCTAACCTAAACTAGAGAGTGAGTTTTACCCCTCACAAAGTCCCATGATTATCCTGTATATATTTATATATCTATCTTTTCTTTTGTTTTAATATGTTAGAAATGACAAGTTTGGGGGAAATCATACACTTCCCAAAGGTCATGTCCAGTATTCCAAGGTCACAACATGCCATCCATCCTCATTCCCTTCTCTCATCAAGCAAACTCCAAGTAAGTGCATCCTTAACTTTGTCAATATTTAGTTCATTCTTATTTTATCCCTCTTTTGATCTCTCTTCCAAGTTTACTCTCACACAAGGGACTGTGTGAAGTAAGTTTGGGGGAGAGTCTACTGTCTCACATTGTATTTTGTTTTATTTCTTTTCATGAGTCATGCATTTCATTGTACATACTTATTGGCATAGAAAAACCACAAAAATTGAAAAATTGAAAAACACAAAAAAAAAAAAAAATCATTTAGGTTGCATCACTTGCATTTCTAGGAGAGTTTAAAGCATATAGTTTGCATTCACTTGCATTGGGAGCAATGATTTTAGAACACTTTTCAAGTGCTCAAAGTGACACCCTAGTTAGACATATCAAGTAGCTTGAGCATCTCTTGAAAGCCTTGCACGCTTCGAGCCTTGAAAACATGTTTGCTTGCTTGAAATTGACATTGTTCTTGAAACCAGCTCCAATCTGAAATTTGGATTAATGAACTTAATCTCTCTTGCATATGGACACTTGCATACTTGATCATGGATCTCATACACATTTGGGTTATCTTATTCCATTTTACCACTATTTTGTTAACCCAAATGGTACTCCACGCCCTTAATTTGAACCCAAGCCATTTGATTGATTGAGGCCTCTTTTGATAGCTTGTCATGTGTAAAATCTTGAGAGTATTGGAGGCGATTGTTCTCATCTCTTGCTAGCATAGAAACCTCTTTTGAGCTAGCATCTAGGATGGTGAGTGGGTTTATGTGTTCTAAAAGTTAACATCTTAGGTTTTGGATGAGAGATTATGAGAAAGTTGAGCTAAAGTGTATCTTGAGAAAA
The DNA here is from genome assembly GCA_932364175.1 of Eruca vesicaria subsp. sativa. Classification (NCBI taxonomy): domain Eukaryota; kingdom Viridiplantae; phylum Streptophyta; class Magnoliopsida; order Brassicales; family Brassicaceae; genus Eruca; species Eruca vesicaria. The sequence goes on from CAKOAT010902931.1 coordinate 126,752, forward strand.
GAAAGAAAGCCACTAAGGACCAAAACAAATGAAGAGAAGCTCTAGATTATATATAAAGAAAACCTTACCCTAAAAAAAGAGAAAAGGAAGAAAAGTTAGAGCTAAGAAGTAGAAAGTGTGTGAAAGGTCCCCATTTGGTGGTGTAAATCATAAAAAAAAAAAGGAAAAATGAGAGAAAGAAACTTGTTCATTGGGTGAGTGATGTGAGTAAAGTCTATTTTGGATCATGGGATGAAGAAAAAGGGTTAGATTTTTGATCACTTAGGAAAATGGTAGGATGATGAGAATAAGACTATGTATGCATGAGTTGCCTCTAGTCTTGTAGAAATTTTGCATAATGATCAAGCTCCTTGTTCTTGAGTGATAGCCACTAAAAAAAAATGATGCATTTGAACCCTCCTTTTCATTCTCATTAGACCATTCGCTTGCCTAGCCAAATGATAGAGATCATGTGCCCATTTGTGAGAATTCACCTTGTGTGTGTGTGTGTGTGTGTGAACTAATGTGAGAGCTAGTTTAAAGAGCTTGTAAATTGAAGAGTTTTGCACCTTGCTTAAAGGCATAAGAGTGTGTTGATAGGCCTAGAGAAGTTAGAGTATAATAAGAGAGTGTGCTCATGTTATTTGCTATGTCTCTTTAAGATGTTAAGTTGAGTTCTAGATGTGTTTCTTTTGGCTATGAGCTCCCACCTTCAAACCTCTCTTCCTATGAGTTCTAGAAAGTTCACTTGAGGACAAGTAAAGAACAAGTTTGGGGGAGTGATGTCTTGCATATTTCCATTGTTTTATCCATTCATACATATGCATTTTGATCATATAGACTAGAATTTAGTCATTTCTAGGTTGCATTTTGCATACATGAGTTCTTATCAGGTATTGGAGTATCCTTGGAGTTCTTGGAGGTGATTGGATGCATTTGAGGTCCAAAAGAGGAGTTTGAAGTGATCATTGGACGCGTAGGGCGGGAGCGACGTGCCATAGCAACCCCATGACGTCGCTCCCAAGCCAAAGCGACCCCAGAGCGAGACGTCATGGTCGCTCGGCCTTTTGACACTCGGTTGCAGGAGGAGGTCCTGGAGCGACGTCCATAGATTGCTCCCAGCCAGAGCGACCTCCTGGAGCGAGGCACCTTGGTCGCTCGCCTTTTTATCAAATCCGGAAGCCGAAACAGCCCCTAGAGCGACGACCCTATGTCGCTCTACCTCCAGAGCGACGTCTTGGAGCGACGTGTCCAGGTCGCTGCGCATTTTGTTTGGACGAAAACTTGTGTTATTTCAAGGACCTTTTGATCATTTGTTTCATGTTTTTACACTTCCTAAACCTAAGTTTAAGTATCCTTTTGTAGCCTACCAGGCAGTAATCTTTGATTTAGAGGAGAGAACACAAAAACCTCTTGGAAAAGTTCTTCTCTTTTGAATCATTTTCATTGTTCTTGTGATCTTCTTTATTTCATTGCATTATCTACTTATATTTACATGATTAAGCTTGAATTCAATATGGGTTTGAGAGGAATCATGAATATTAGTGAGTAATCCACCTTTGAATTCATGGGTTAGGGAGATTAAGGGTGATTAGCCTAGAACTAGGATGCTTAGTGTAGATTTCTCTTATTTCTTGCTAGTAGAGTATTCTTAATGCCTCTTTTGAGTTGGCCTCTCAAAGGTTGAAAGTTAGGCATTTCCCACCTCACAAGGTGTTCGATGAAATGTGTGAGCTAACTCTCCTAAGATTTTAACATACTTTACCAAAGACATTTGTTGTTAAACGTGTTAAGATGGCTAATAGACTTGTTCTTAAATATTACTACTTTAACATTCAACTGAAGACATTTGATGTTTGAGTTATGTTGGTAAATGAGCATTCATCTAGATATAGAGCTTGCTTAGAGATGTGTCTACACTTAAGGTTGATAGTTCAATTGATCATTTGTCATCCTTAGTTCGAAGTTTGATCACCCAAGGTCTAATCCCTACTCACATGAGTTCTCCTTTCTCTTAATCAAGGAAGTTATTTTAATTATTGCTTTTCTTATTCTTAGTTATAGTTTAAAACCATCATTTATTCGATTGCACTTAGATTAAGTGAGTACTTGCATTCTCAGTGCTTTAAAAATCTCTTAGAATTGGTTCGACAATCATTTATACTACAACATTTGTCTTGGCAGCCTTCAAAACTCCGAACTTCAGTTATACCCCCAAAATTTAATGGCGGTTGAGCCTAAGCTGTTTATGCGTGCTGGATAATAAAGTATGAGCTCTTCTTTTGGTGGTGTGAGGTTTTTCTATCTTGTTCAGACACTAGTCTACAACCCTCAGTTAAATTTATTTTAAGTTCAAATATCTTAAAAATATATATCTAAAAAGATAAATGTATTAATTAATTTTAAGTTAACTAAAATAGAGCTTCATATCAATAATAAAACAACAAAACGTAACACATGAATTCACTACAAAATCATATTTCTATTTAACGTTCGTCAAATATAATAGAACAAAACAAATAATACATTACATCAGTTAAAGGGGGTAAAGTTTGGATGTTACAAGTGGGTTAAAAATAAACATAATACATGACATGTTATATGTCTATTCTAAGTTTATAATAGAATAGAAAAAAAATTGGTCATCTTCTTTGATAAAATATCGATGAATAATATAATTTTTACTGGTTCACGGTATTCAGCATATACGTCATTTTAAAATGCATAGTTTATATAAATAAATATGAACTAATTGATTAATAATGATGATACAACTAAACATAAACTATGTATGTTTACTATAAAATCATATTTTTATTTTACATTCACCAAATAAAATGTAACAAAACAAATAATACATGGCATGGAACGACTAGAGGTGAGTTCATGAAATAGTGAAAAGATGAGTTAGGAGATAGGATTTTGTTGAAGGTCTAGTAGAGTTGTCACTGGTGAGAGCATGTGAGGAGAAGAGTGTGGTGGAGAAGAATATATGGCGACGTTAAGAGTATGTGAGGAGAAGACAGGTTGCAACGGTAGTGGAGGAACATATGTGGTGACGATAAACCATTCATTGTTGATGGTGGTATTAATTATATATGTAAAGATGATTGAGAAGGAGTGACAAAATGGAGTGATTAGAGGTGGAGTTATGATCTAACTGCACACGACTTTGAATATATTTTTATTACCATAACTTTTTCCGGTACCAAAAAGGTGATTAAACGTCTAAAAGACCAACTAGATTTTGATCCGTGATTTCAAAACGCAGAATAATTTTTTGGTGGAAATATTATATAATAGTCTTTTTCTTTATTTAAAATATGTTTGAGCATAAAATCTATAATCCGAAGTCCAAACCGAACCCAAACTACAAAATCATATCCATATTCGATCTGAAATGTAAAAAATACCAAAAGAGATCTTGTAGGACGGTAGTGGTACATAACATATCAAAACCGAATTGTTATTAGCCAATCCAAACCAATAACTCAAAATCGTAAAGATTTGAAAAATCGATCTGAATGTTCAAATTATTCACAAATATAAATATTTTTGAAACATAAATATATAATTCGAATCTCTATTTATTTTTGAGTGATATCTAAAATAAATATTTAAATTTAAAAAGTATCTTAATATATGCTTCTATATAAATAAGTATTTGTTTCTTATATTTTGCTTTAAAATTTTAGATTAAACTTTGGCTATATCCGGACCGAACCAGTATAAGCCGCATTTTAGCAATATATGATTACTTATGGTTTTAGGATGTGATACAAATTAGAACCAAAATCAATGTGTTATATCTAAACCACAATCTATATTAACAAATTTAGCACAATGAGATCTAGGAAGTGATATAAATTAGAGCCAGAATTCAAAATATCCAACTCGTATCCTAATGGATACTTGAATGCTCAAGTCCAACTTAAAACCTAATTTAGATGTTCTAGAAATTTTTATTCAAAATTTTATTTACCAAAAATATAAATTATATATGTACTTTTTTATTGTTGCTAAGAATGCTAATAGAATATTAATGGTGTTCAGATTTTACAAAAAGCTAAATCTAGAGGATACTCTACCTTGCAAAAAGAAGAAATATATATATATATATATATATGTACTTTTATAAAGAAACTTTTGTTTTTGAAATATATTAATTAAATTAAAAATTGTAGAAATATAATTTTATGAAAATAAGATAATTCATTTATATAACCCCCTCATATTAATTTTACTTATATTTACAAATTGAAACGTATAATATGATTATATTTTTTATTGTTTATATTTTTATGAAATAATCTGCAAAAACTATAATTTTAATTATAATATATAGTTCCATATACCATATAATCAAATAATATTAATGCCAACTAAATTTAGTATTGTATTTTATATTATATTGTATCCTAATCTTTTAATTTAGATATGTATATTAAAATATAAAATTATTTATTATTTTAAATATCTTATGGAAGTATTTTGTTTTAATAAGTTGAAGTATGTTGTAAACTATATACATAATGTTATTGTGTAAATGTAATTCATTTATTTTATAATTTATAAAAATATATTAAGTTGTTTTATAATTATTATTTCATGTAATTTTTAATTACAAATATGAAAAATTTATCTATAAATATTATAGAAAGTTATTTCTTATTCTATAAATTAAAATGAGTTAATATTCATTTGTAATTGAATTAAATATTATTTTACGTTTTTATTATTAAAATAATTTTTAACATAAATATTTATTTTTTTATTTAAAAATATATTAAAGATATTATTAAAATATAATATGAAAAATTAGTTAAGAGTATATTTTTGATATCTTATTTTGAATATATTTAAATAATATATTAATATTATGTGTTTATTTAATAATAACTATGTTTGTTGTATGTAACATAAAATAAAAATAAATAAATGTAATGGTTCAACTTAGATTACTTCAAAGTAGATACAAATTGTTTATGTTTTAATAGTATTGACTAGATTTTGATCAGCGCGTCCACGCAGGTGTATTTTTCAAAAATATATTTCTATATGTTTTTCATATCAGTATTATATATCATATACGTGTCAATATATAAGTAATAGTATGTTATAACTGAACCCCCTTGTTTAAATTAGTGGGTACGAGTTTAATATATTTTTTTTATCACAAATACATTTTACAAAATGTATTCCAAATCATTTAAACTTTACTTGACATCATATATATTTCAAAGTGCGGATATTATTTTCTTTTTAAATTCTATTAAAAATTGATAGTTAACAGATTATGTGTTTTTGTATTAGATAACCTCCTACGTTTATGATTTGTGGAAGTTTATTTTGCTTTGTAGTTTATAAAGCAACAAAGATATTCATTTCAATATAGATTTCTATACTTTTTAAAATGTGGTTTTAATATTTAGCTACTTTATTGAATAACAAAATAAATTTAAAATATTCTTAGGAACATTATTATATAATTAGAAAGTTTCTGATAAATTTTTGTAATCAAATCATATAAATTTGTCAAGATAATGATTTACATTAAGACAAGTGTCTCATATCTAACCTAGAAAATAAATATGAAAAGTGAAAATAATGAATGAACCTGAGATTAATAATAAAAAAAGACAACTGTTAAAAATAGAAAATAAAAGAAAATGAAGAATGATCAAATCATATGTGGCTTCAAAAGATGAATCATTATGATAGATCATCTGCACATAAACCAAAACCATAATCAGATAAACAAATTATGTATATATATATAAAGTCTTAACATTCTAAAATAAAATAAATTTACTAAATCCAAAGCAGGAAAAATAACATCATAAAAATTCAGTGGCTTTGTTTCTCTGCTGTTAATGTCTTATATATAGTAAATTGGTAAATGTTTCTAAACGACATAGCTTTCACGAGAAAGTTTGAAATAAAATATTCTTTAATAAATTTCAAAAATATTATACATATAAGGTAAGATTATTTTTGGAATATCTTGTTGGTAAAGGTAAAAGAGAATATTTCGTGACTGGATTGTACCAGAATTTCGGTTGACAAATTTCACTATAAATTAAATAGTAAATATATGAAATTGTTAGATAAATATAATTAAGTGTAAAACATATATTAGATAAATATATAAATATTTAACATATAAACATTGGTTCTTGTTTATTTGTTGTTTACGTCATACTACTATTAAATTGAAAATTAAAGTCAAGAAAACTTACCAATACAATCTAGTGTTTGAAGGTTGATATCAAATAGTTTGGATTCTTGTAGCCACTATTTTTCCATAGCTATTCCAATGAAATAAATCTGTGACATTAAAATAATCTTGATTAGATATAACTTAGAAAATAAATATTAAATGTGAAAATAATGAATTTACCTAAGATTTATAGAAAAAGACAAAAGTTTAGTTCGTCCAGAAAAAAAAGAAGACAAATGTTTAATTCAAAGGAAAAACTAAAGAAAACGAAGATGATCAAATCATATGTTTCAAAATAGGAATCATTATGATAGTTCATCTGCACATAAACCAAAACCAGAATTAGTAAACAAAAAAAACAAAAAATATATATATATATATATATAGCATTCTAAAATAAGACAAAATTTATTAAATCAAAAACATAAAAAGTAACATCATAAAATTTTAGTGACTTTCAATAAATTTATTAAATGACTTAGTTTTCACAAGAAGCTTTGAAATATAATATACTTTAATAAATTTTCAATAAATACTATGCTTATAAGGTAAGATTATTTTTGGAATATTTTGTTATAAAGAAAAATAAAATATCTCTTGAAGAGATTGCAAAAGAAATTTGGTTGAGAGATTTCACTATAAACATTAAATACTAAATGCATGAAATTAAGAGATAATATATTTGTAGTTGATTGCAACAACTTTTTGAATGACATGTTCTACTACACATATTAAATATAATATATATATATATATATATATATGAAATAAAATCTAAAGCGTAGATTACAATAATTTTTTAATTGACATATCTCACTATAGATATTTAATATGACATGATTTTATATTAACATTCCTAGTTATATAAATTTGATATTTTATTTTCATATAAATCATACTACAAATATTATATTTGTTAGTGACATAATTAATTGTGTTTATTATTTAATAAATAGCAAATCTTTGTAACAATAAATAGTAGATCTTCTTAAATATCGAAATCCATGTTTCTAAATATATTTATTTTTAATACATCTATCTATTTTTCTAAACAATTCTAATGTGTATTTCAGTTTTAATAATATAAATAATAATAAAAGGTTCAACTTAGAAATCTTATATAAAAGAAGTTGTGATGTTTTTTTTTGTTTTAATAAGATAAATGATTGAAGCTGACTAGGGTTTCAAAATCAATTTAAAAAGAACATGTTTTAGTCATTGACATGATACCTTTGATATAACTTTAGTTAAATATGAAAGATATCTCCTATATATTATTTGAGAATCATTTAAAAAGTTGTAACCTTAAGTTTGTAAGAATTAAAAATAACCTCAATCCTATGTGGCATAGTTCTTTGGCTTCTATTTCAAATCTCAAGGATTCTAGAGCATGTGATAGAATGTATAGTTTAAAAATTATATTCTCTAGCAATATAATATTTCGTAGGCTATAGTTGGTCACATATATCAAATATTTATTGTTTCACATGCTTTCCTTAAATAAAACCTACGGAATTACCTAATGTGATCAAAATATATATATGACAATTAATGATTTTAAACAATAAAAATTTGATAACAATCTGTATACTTTTTTCATTTTGTTTATTTCTTTATTATTAAAATAAATTACACAATTACATTAATCATATAATAAAAATTAGATTTTTTTTTGTGTATGTTGTATTTCGAATTTTTAAAAATGAGTATAAATTACTAAAACTGTTAAAAGTGCCACATAAACGTTTAAGATCAAGGTTTTAATTTTTTTTTCTATACTAAAATCCCCTATATATTATTTGAGAATCATTTAAAAAGTTGTAACCTTAATTTTGTAAGAATTAAAAATAACTCCAATCCTACGTGGCATAGCTCTTTGGCTTCTATTTCAAATCCTAAGGATTCTAGAGTATGTGATATAATGTATAGTTTAAAAATTATATTCTCTAGCAATATAATATTATGTATGCTATAGTTGGTCGCATATATCAAATATTTATTGTTTCGCATGCTTTCCTTAAATAAAACCTACGGAATTACCTAATGTGATCAAAATATATATATGACAATTAATGATTTTAAACAATAAAGATTTGATAACAATCTGTATATTTTTTTCATTTTGTTTATTTTTTTATTATTAAAATAAATTACACAATTACATTAATCATATAATAAAAATCTAGATTTTTTTTTGTGTATGTTGTATTTCGAATTTTTCAAAATGAGTATAAATTACTAAAAATGTTAAAAGTCCCACATAAACTTTTAAGATCAAGGTTTTAATTTTTTTTTCTATACTAAAATATAATGATTATAAGACCATATGAAGAAATAATTTTAGTTTAGATATATTTAATATCATTTTAATTAAACTATACATCGTATAAAAATACATATTTATATTTTGATATTTGGCTTGAACATATATTGAAAACTTAATATTTTAATTTTGAAATATGTCATTGTTTTTTTTAAAATGATTATAAATTATTGAAACTACTAAACATCTCAAATTAAAAAAAAAAATTCGTTGGTGTAACGTTTTTTTACACAATATGCAAATAATCATAAAATCATATGAGTAGAAACCTCATTTAATAAATATCCATATTTAAAGTGTGTTATATTACTATGTTTATATCATTTAAATTTAATTATATATCATATACAATATATAAGATTGATTATTTTGATTTATTTACCCTAATTGTGAATAACCAAGAGTAATAGTTAAATTTTTATGCATAAGCCAATTTATTACATAATAGTAACTGATTTCTTAGTTATTTAATATATATTTATTATTTTATTATTTATAATATGCAGAAAGATTTAAAATAAATAATAAATATAAAATACTTATTGTGCATAAAGTGCAGATCTTAACCTAAGTATGTATCTCTTTAATTATTTTAAATCTTAAGTATTTTTTAAAACAAACGAAAGGAGAATAAAATTCAAAATAAATATTTATATCCAGTAATAACCAAAATATAAAAAAAAACATAGCAAGAGAAAAATGGAAGATAAATAGGACTGACACGTGAACGTAAACTTCTCATAACCATAATTAATTTTTAAACTGTTAAATCATGATATAAAAATGAGTTAATTTTTAATTTGTTAATTTTTAATTTTTAAATCATTATGGTTATGTTAAATCATGACCATAATTAATTTTAAATTGTTTATTTGTATTTGAAAAACTTAAAATATTGTTTTTAAAAATAATTTAAAATTTAAGATATTTTTTTATAAATTATTTTTAAAAATAATAATTTTTTAAAAATATAATTTTCTAATATTATTAGACAGAGAAATAAATTATATTAAATTAGTTTTGAAACTTTATATATTTTAAATGTAAATATTTTACCAATTGCTTCTTAAAAAACATTAGGGAATTTGCTAACACTCTACCAATCAAGCCCAGTGACACTCCATTTATTTTCCATCACTAGAACAATGAAAAGTGAAAAAGAAATATGAAATCAGATCCATTAAATTCTAAGATTTGATCTACATTTCTAACTAAAATTGTTTCTGATCCTACGCATAGATAATTATATAAAAATTTCAAAATTCTTAAATTTCAAATACATACAAAAACAATCATCTGTAAGTTTTAAATTTGTCAATACTAAAATTTTATATTTTAATTATATATATTCACCCTGCGCAAAGCGCAGGTCTTATCCTAGTATAATGATTATAAGACCATATGAAGAAATAATTTTAGTTTATATATATTTAATATCATTTTAATTAAACTATACATCGTATGAAAATACATACTTATTTTTGATATTTGCCTTGAACATATATTGAAAAGTTAATATTTTAATTTTGAAATATGTCATTTTTTTAAAATGATTATAAATTATTGAAACTACTAAACATCTCACATTAAAAAAAAAATCGTTGGTGTAAAGTTTTGCTACACAAATATGCAAATAATCATAAAATCATATGAGTAGAAACCTCATTTAATTAATATCCATATTAAAAGTGTGTTATATTACTATGTTTACATCATTGAGTTTTAATTATATATCATATACAATATATAAGATTGATTATTTTGATTTATTTACCCTAATTGTGAATAAACAAAAGTAATAGTTGAATTTATATGCATACGCCAATTTATTATATAATAGTAACTGATTTCTTAGTTATTTAATATATATTTATTATTTTATTATTTATAATATGCAGAAAAATATAAAATAAATAATAAATATAAAATACTTATTGTGCATAAAGTGCAGATCTTAACCTAAATATGTATCTCTTTAATTATTTTAAATCTCAAGTATTTTCTAAAACAAACGAAATGAGAATAAAATTCAAAATAAATATTTATATCGAGTAATAACCAAAATATAAAAAAACATAGCAAGAGAAAAATGGAAGATAAATAGGACTAACACGTGAACGTAAACTTCTCAGAACCATAATTAATTTTTAAATTGTTAAATCATGATATAAAACTGAGTTAATTTTTAATTTGTTAATTTGTTAATTTTTTTTAATTTTTTAAATCATTATGGTTATGTTAAATCATGACCATAATTAATTTTAAATTATTTATTTGTATTTGAAAAACTTAAAATATTGTTTTTAAAATAATTTAAAATTTAACATAATTTTTTATAAATTATTTTAAAAAATAAGAATTTGTAAAAAATATAATTTTCTAATATTATTAGACAGATAAATAAATTATATTGAATTAGTTTTGAAACTTTATATATTTTAATTGCAAATATTTTACCAACTGCTTCTTAAAAAACATTAGGGAACTTGCTAATACTCTACCAATCAAGCCCAGTAACACTCCATTTATTTTCCATCACTCGAACACTGAAAAGTGAAAAGATATATGAAAACATATCTATTAAATTCTAAGATTTGATCTACATTTCTAATTAAAATTGTTTCTGATTCTATGTAAAAATTGCTAATACTCTACCAATCAAGCCCAGTAACACTCCATTTATTTTCCATCACTCGAACACTGAAAAGTGAAAAGATATATGAAAACATATCTATTAAATTCTAAGATTTGATCTACATTTCTAATTAAAATTGTTTCTGATTCTATGTATAGATAATTATATAAAAATTTCAAAATTCTTAAATTTCAAATACATACAAAAACAAGCATATGTAAATTTTAAATTTGTCAATACTAAAATTTTATATTTTAATTACATATATTCACCATGCGCAAGGCGCAGGTCTTATCCTAGTATTATTGTGATTATTATTATTTATTTACGATTTTAAATAAATAGCAAATCTTTGTAACAATAAATAGTAGATCTTCTTAAATATCGAAATCCATGTTTCTAAATATATTTATTTTTAATACAGCTATCTATTTTTCTAAACAATTCTAATGTGTATTTCAGTTTTAATAATATAAATAATAATAAAAGGTTCAACTTAAAAATCTTATATAAAAGAAGTTGTGATGTTTTTTTTTTGTTTTAGATAAATGCTTGAAGGTTTCAAAATCAATTTAAAAGGAACATGTTTTAGTCATTGACATGATACCTTTGATATAACTTTAGTTAAATATGAAAGATATTGTGATTATTCGTAATCAGGGTTGGCATCTCATCTAGGAAAGTCTTAAAGTCTGTGAGGATGTCGATTTAAATAGAAGAAGATTATAGAATTAAAAGAATAAGCAAAAAAGGAATCACCTCTTGGGAGACTCTTTCTTCTTCCTTGTGCTACCGAAATTTCCGCTTATTCTCTGACCCATTTCCAACAACCACCTCTCGATCCTTTCCCCTTCTGCTTCATTCCTATTAAAATCCTTCATGCCCCGTAATTTCTTAATTTTCTCCCTCCCATCCGCCGCCGTCACCGTCCACCGCACAACAATTCTCCGAAATTAAAGACCTCTTCCCACATGCTTTCCTTCTGTTGCGTCTCTACAGTCTCCGATCACTCTCTTCCGATGCCGTTGCCGGAGCAACCCACACCGCAAATCGTGACACGATCCGAACCGATCATGACTCGATCTGCCTCCCACTCCCAGAGCTCTAATACTAATCATCAATCAATTCACCATCCCCTCCAGAGCCTCTCCTTCAACCACCACAAGAGTCAACCACCGCCAGTCGTTGATGTCAAGATAAACGACATCGTTGGGAACGGAATCGCCGGGATATTGCATAAGTGGGTGAATTACGGTAGAGGATGGAGATCAAGGTGGTTCGTGTTGCAGGACGGTGTTCTCTCCTATTACAAAATCCATGGACCTGATAAGATCTTCCTCAGTCCCGAAACTGAAAAGGGATCGAAAGTCATCGGTGAGGAGTCTGCTCGTATGATCTCTAGGCACCACCGCAACCACAAGCATCATGCTGCCAGCCATCTCCGTCGCAAGCCTTTCGGAGAAGTCCATCTCAAGGTTCGATTCCCTGATAGGAATTGCTAAAATAGTACAATCTAGTAGTTTGATTGATGTCTGGTGTGTGTGCAGGTTTCTTCGGTGCGGGAGAGCAGATCAGATGATAAGAGGTTTTCTATATTCACTGGTACCAAGAGGCTTCACTTGCGAGCAGATACGCGAGAGGACCGAGCAGCTTGGGTTGAGGCACTGCAGGCTGTTAAAGATATGTTTCCAAGGATGTCCAACAGTGAGTTGATGGCTCCTACCAACAATTTGGCTATGTCCACTGAGAAGATTCGTCAACGGTTGGTTGATGAAGGAGTCAGTGAGTTAGCTATTCAGGACTGTGAGCAAATTATGAGGTCTGAGTTCTCTGAACTTCAGAGCCAGTTGGTGCTTCTCAAGCAGAAGCAGTGGCTTCTCATTGATACCCTTAGGCAATTAGAGGTATTATACTTATTATATGAATAATGATCAACCAGAATTTAGAGTGATTGCTTTAGTTGTGTTTGTGCTACTCAATTTAAGATTTTATGAAAACCTGAAAACCTTACCAATGGTTTTATTAGTCTTTCAGTTTGTTTATTTGTTATCTCTTTTGAACCGATGCTAAGTAACTGCTCTTTCTGCATGATTTTCTAGACAGAAAAGGTAGATCTGGAGAATACACTTGTAGATGAGAGTCAAAGGCAGGCTGAAAATGGAGGTTCCAATGATTTAACACATGAGAAGTTCAGTGGTGAGTCGGCCAATATACTATTCTTTAGCTTATTGTTTTTTAAATGAGTTTGTAATTGACTTGGTTCGTTTTACCTCAGAAGGGACTGCCACTGAATCTGATGATGATCACGAACGAGGTGATGCAGAAACTGATGAGGAAGACAACACCTTTTTTGATACGCGTGACTTCCTTTCTTCAAGTTCTTTCAAGAGTAGTGGTTCTGACTTTCGTACATCATCGTTTTCTTCTGATGATGATGGCTTTGGGTCAGAAGATGACGTTGATCCTTCCATCAAGTCTATTGGATGCAACTATCCATACGTTAAAAGGAGGAAAAGCTTACCAGAGCCGGTTGAAAAGGAGAAAAGTGTGAGTCTTTGGTCAATGATCAAAGACAATATAGGCAAGGATCTCACAAAAGTTTGTCTACCTGTTTACTTCAACGAGCCACTATCTTCTCTACAAAAGTGTTTTGAGGATTTGGAATATTCTTACCTTCTTGACCGAGCATTTGAATGGGGCAAAAGGGTAAAGCATTGTTCCATTTAAAGACCCTTATGGTAGCTTCTTGAATATTGCTCACTACGTGAAAAATTTACAGGGAAATAGCCTCATGAGGATCCTTAATGTAGCTGCTTTTGCTGTATCTGGGTACGCATCAACTGAAGGAAGAATCTGCAAACCATTTAACCCTCTCCTAGGTGAAACATACGAGGCAGACTATCCAGACAAAGGCATTCGATTTGTCTCCGAAAAGGTTTCAGTTTACAACGTGCTGAACTCAGAGTATTTACTCATTAGCTATTGCTATTCAGACCTTTTTTTTTTTTTGGTGTCAGGTCAGTCACCACCCTATGGTTGTGGCATGCCATTGCGATGGCACGGGATGGAAATTCTGGGCAGACAGCAATCTGAAGAGTAAATTTTGGGGTCGGTCAATTCAGCTTGATCCTGTTGGTGTATTAACTTTGCAGTTTGATGATGGAGAAATCCTTCAGTGGAGTAAGGTACCTATCAAAGTTACAAAGCAAATAATGTATCCTTTTTTTTTTTTTTTTGGTCAAAAACAAATAATGTATCCATTTTCATTAATAACCATTTACACTTTTAGGTGACTACATCAATATACAATCTTATACTTGGTAAACTGTACTGTGATCACTACGGTACAATGCGTATTGAGGGCAGTGCTGAATACTCTTGTAAACTTAAATTCAAAGAACAGTCGATCATAGACCGAAATCCACACCAGGTATCTACTTGGAACATGCTACCACTTCATGAATCAGTTCACGTGTTATGATTACGAGTGAGCATTGGTTTTTTCATTTTCTATTCTGCTAAATGTATAAGCACGTGACAGGTTCATGGTATAGTTCAAGATAAGAGTGGGAAAACAGTGGCAACTATGTTTGGGAAATGGGATGAGAGCATGCACTATGTGACTGGCGATTCTTCTGGGAAAGGGAAGTTGAGTGAAGATATGTCAGGAGCTCAACTTCTGTGGAAACGGAGCAAGCCTCCTGGAAACCCAACAAAGTATAATCTGACTCGTTTCGCAATGACGCTGAATGAGCTTACGCCTGGGCTTAAGGTGAATGGTGCAGAGAATTATGTTTGTTATTTTCGTAAATTGTTTCTTGTAGTGAGACATTGAGACCCTGAATGAGATGTGGATGTAGGAGAAGCTGCCACCAACAGATTCAAGGCTGCGGCCGGACCAGAGGTATCTGGAGAATGGAGAGTTTGAAATGGCCAACGCAGAGAAGTTGCGGCTGGAACAGCGACAACGTCAGGTAATACAAGTCTCTCGCTACAAATTTGTTTTTAAAAGGCTAGTTCCTTTTCAGTAAGATACACCATTTTCAAATTTAAGTTTTATACTTCTAAGGGAAAGGTTTAGTTGTAGACTCTGTTAATTTCTAATAATATATACTATTTTAGTACTTCGTATCAAAAATGACCTGTTTTATATTTTTAAGTTAATAAAATCTGGGTTTAGTATAATAGTTCTATGAAATGATATACGGTTCATTGTTGTTACTGTTCAGCTTTCGCTCGGTTTGGTCTATGTAATTTTGGTTTAGTTTGGTTCTTACTTTTTTGTCAACCGTATTTCGTTCAGTTTTTATAATCACATCAATACTCACATGTGCGACACAGGCTAGAAAGATGCAGGAGAGAGGATGGAAGCCGAGGTGGTTCACGAAGGAGAAAGGGAGCGAGGCTTACCAGTACAAAGGAGGGTACTGGGAATCCCGCGAGAGCGGATCATGGGAAGACTGTCCAGATATCTTCGGTCACATCGATTCCGAACAACAAACTGAGTAAATAAACATAAGCTACAGTTCTGGTCTTATCGATTCTTTAATCACAAAATCTTAACCTTCCCCTATCGTGTGTTTTTTTTCATTAGAGATTGTTTTTTTATCTAGTTTTCATGGGTTTTTATTTTCATCTCAATATTCTTTACTCACAAGTTTGCGTTACAAGTGTTTTAACTTGTCATTTTTTTTGTAATCAAGAAAAAATTCGATTAATATACAAATTTGTTCAATCCTGTAAATGAGGGAATATGCCGTAAATCATATTTGGCTAATATCGAATGAGCAATAGGCACAAAAAACTAACTTTCTGGCCTGTGTTAATATAAAAATGATTTTCTATATTAATTTTATGAAATATTTTTTTTAAAATAATAGATTGAAAAATATTATAAACAAAAAATAATGAATAGAACTATTAGATTATATTGATATATTTAATAATCATGTTTGGTTTGAATTAAAGTAACATAATCTTTATTATTCTATATTTTCAGAGAATACAAAATTAGTAAAAATAATTTTGAAATGTAATAATATATGTATATATATCTTTTTATATTTTATTTCACTTTGATATAATAAAATAGAATCTAAAGTTCATATTACTACTAAGGGAAGTCCACGTTTCACGCGAGACTTAATATTTTGTTAATATATAATTTTAAGATCGGTTTTAAAGTTATAAGATTGTGTTCATTTTTGGTTTGGAACAATTTTTCCTACGATTCTTTTGCGATTAGTGTATTTTTCGAGTAATATTAGTGTATTTTTCGAGTAATTTATAATCGAGTTTAAAACCAATTCATAAAGCTGATATGCATAAGAAAAGAAAGAGAGTAAAAAAATAATTCAATCATTTGCGAATATTACATGAATATTAAATCAAGTTATCTAACAAAAATCATAGACGAAACAAATAGAGAAAATTACTAGAATGATACACAAAAGCTTGTATATAACTAGAATAGTATACATTTTCTAAAAATTACTAGAATGTTTTTAGACTCCTAGTAAATTACAATAAACACCCTTGTTTAATTTTGTTACTATTGATACAAATTTTAATTATTAAATCCACATCATAATTTTGACAATCCACGTCACTAACTAATTTGTGTCATCAACAGTTACACTGGAAAATCAACAGTCCCATACCT